>BQNB010058277.1:0-37822 GCA_026074375.1 Tanacetum coccineum
TTTACTTCCTTCTCACCTGTTGATTAGTTGCTGGTTTTACGCGAACGAGGATCCATACGAACATGCATATTTATTCCATTGTTACGGCCATGTATGCATGTCTCGTACCTCGTTGGTTTATGAATTTTGGTAAAAGTCTGAAGGTTCCTACCCTATATCATTCTTTATCCTAACCGTTGGTTAAATTTGAATGGGGATGTGATCGAACACACATGTCTATCCCGGCGTTCCGGGTGTGTATGTGTGCTTTAGCTGCCTTGTTGGAGTGGTACTTCTGGTGAAAGATTTTAGAATGATCAAACCGTACGCCTTTCCATACAAAAACCCATATTTACCTTTATAAACTTGTTACTCCTTAGCTTTAGCGGTGGAGATGTGTATCCTTGCCAAGCTTATGATAGAATACTCATCATGACTGAGCAATTGAGCGAATTAGTTACATGTTACCACATAGATTAGTTGAGTGATTTGAGTGTTTTCATCTTCCTATTTCGTAAGGTGTTTGGTTGTGTACTTGTAATAGATCAAAAAAGTGCTTTAACGGAAAATATCCTTAGGGATACATTTTTATAAACTTCTAAAGGCTACTTGAGGACAAGTAGGATTCAAGTGGGGGGATATTTGATGACATCAAATAACGTCTATTTTATAGCATCATTTATCCCATGTTATTAACCCATTTTGTATAGTTATTGCAAAGAATTGTTACTTAATCGTTTATATTTGAGAATTGTAGTAATTATGGAGTAATTGGTGAAAGTTAGCAAAAGGCGCGCATTCTGGAGCTTAAATGAAGATATTTTGAAGATTACTATTCTGAAGACCAATACGCCGTATCCGTGCCTGCACTCACCAAAGACCACAGAGGAATAAAGATCAATACGCCGTATCCAGAGGACTCAATACGCCGTATTCATGATATGGAATCAATATAATATTCTAAAAGATATCAAGCGTGGTCGCTACTCCAAGAAATCCATCAATAAGCCGTAACCAATACCTGGATATAGCCCGACACTCCAACTGACTTCCAGACCTTAAAAATAGAAAACTCAAAAACAAGTTTTAAGTGTGCTAAATCATATTCTCGATACCTAAACCACAAAATTCAATTTTCAGAGGAGAAAAAGAGCAGAAAAGGTCGAGCAACGTATTTAATTCCATAGGAGACAACGTGTAATTCCATATACTTTTTTTTTATTATCGATCAGGTTTTTTGGCAATCATATTCGTTAACTTCGGTATAGATATAGCCTTGTCTAAATTATTACTCCGAGTATTTATTAATACATTTTAAGCTAATAACCTTGGGATTAGCCATATAAAATAAAGATTTTAATGTTATTGGAAATTTGTTTCTAATGAATTCATGCTTTATCGTTTGATTTGCTTGTTCATGTTTATCATTTATACTTGTTTCCACGAGCGCTTTTGTATCCGACATAATCTACAACTGGATCTAGCAAAGTTTGACCAAAAGCGGATCTAGAGTCCGGGATAGCTCTCCATATAGTAATTTATACATCTAGAATAATAGTTACACAAGTATTGTCCTTCTAAGTCTATGTCTAGGTACGCTTCGGGCTTAACAAGTTAATTGGATATTGCCGATGGTTTATTGATCGTGTTGACTAGCATATGACCTAAATAATTATCAACAAATAACGTTCAGATTCCATTGAATAGTTGGAAAAATGGACTACTAGTGTTATAAGATAACCATTGAGGCTGTAAGTGGGTAAAGTCTCTATGAGTTTTTTTTATAGGGCAAGGGTTTAACAAGATCCCATTGCTTTAATCCCTAAGATAGATATAATTCAGCAATAAGGAAGCTTTCATGCTGATAGCTTTAATTGTCGACAGAATAATGCAACTAGGTCTTAGCATGAAGTACGCTAAGTCTTAAGAATGATATTCCAACCTCGAGAAACTAGAATAAATCATATGCACTTAATAAACAAAACCAACGTTCTAATCGGTTTTAATGATTGGTTAATACACTTTCTTCTATAAGGTTCGACAGCTCTTTTATTTATGTCTATTAACTGTGCTAGGGTAACAGTGTCTTGAATTAATTTGATTCACCATCCCAAACCGTGCCAGTCTCTCAGGCTAAAAACCCCATTTTCCTGTTAGAATTAGGATTTAGACTGACATAGGTTTAACATAGGATTAAAATAGAATTAACATAGATTAGATAACCAAGATATTAATTAAATTGATAGATTTAACCTCGCTCTCAGTGATCGACACCCTACTTACCACGAAACTACTACCGATTGGGTACACTGCCCGTTAAAGTGTTGTTTTTGGTTGAGTCGGCAAAATATAAATTTAAAACTTGAAACAATAAAATATACACCACACAACGACACATCAAGTTTTTGGCGCCGTTGCCGAGGAGTGAAAATTAATCTTGATTTTTATTTTGATATTTTGATTTTTAACATTAGATTAGATCTAACCCTTAGGATTAGTATAATTTAGATTCTTGTATATTCTATATATTTTGTATATTTGTCTTTAATTGTTTGATTGTATATATTTGTGTGTTTCGTTGTTTGCATATTTAATTGTTTTTCTTGAATACACTGTTCTGGTCGACAGTTGAACACGGCATATCCACTAGATACAGCGTATCCAATTCTCTGTCCAATACAGTGTATTCATCCCAACAGATTAATATGGCGTATCTACTTCCGTTGGATACGGCGTATTGATCATCTGATAAAAATTTTGGAACTTTTAAGCCAAAAAAATTTAATCTACCTACGTCCCGCTGGTATCTACTGACAATTTTCTAGTATTTTTTCCAGTAAGAATGACAAAAGGTTATCAAAGGAGAGTTTGAGAAAATTAAGGATATTAATGTCGAAGATGATTCACTAGCTTGTGATTCACCACTTGAAGTTTTCAACTATGAAGTCAGTCGATTAAGCAAAATGGATGATGATTTATTTCACATACAAGTTGAAATGCTAACAGTCCCATGTGACTTTTAAAAAAAAAAGAGTAATGATGATGTCTGAGCATGAAGCTGAATGAATATAAGATTTTATCCGTCTGATATTGCAGTTACTGAATGGTTGGATCAAAGTTTTTCACTACAAAACACGGGATCATTATAACTAATAGAAAGCATATGGATTACTGGATTAGAGGAGATAATAAGGTAGAGCTCACTAATGAAGAATTTTCTGATAATGAAGATGAAATTGCTGAAGTCTTTAGAATCGACACTAATATATTTGACTACGAGACACCTATCTGTTCAGCATTCAACGAATTTAATTATCTTCTAAAGGTAGATCCGGACTTACTTACAAAGGATATTATGGGGTTTAAAACCTATGATGATTACAAAGACGACTGGATCTACGAATGGAATAAGGATGTACCATGGGTTGATGAGAAACCATGGACTGACACTGGAGTTTGGACAGAACCGAAGCCAGTCATACATACTTCAAAGCCCTTCCCCTGGGTGTTCTGAATGCCAACATGTAGTTGGAGAATGATGGATATTGAACGGAGGTAAACTTACTGTAACATTTCTAGTATTGAAAATCAACTCCATTATCAAGATTATGAGTGGTACGAAGCTTTGGAAGATAGTGAGCTTAAAGATGAAGCTTTAAGAAACAAGGCTATCATGGAAGGATTTATCAAAGATGATGATGATGAGTCAAGTTATGAACAAATGAGACGATGGGACATATATACAAACTATGATGATACTTATAAGACAAATCATGATGATAATGAAAGAGAAGAATTATGTGAAGTTCATGAGCCACCGGTATGCACGATACAAAGATTCAAGATGATCAAGTATTCATTTGGACAAGGCGAAGAATATGTTGCTATTAAAGAAGACGAATATGACGATCTAGCAAGAACAAGCAATAATGCATGCCGTACGTATCAAGAAATCTTTCGTATGATGGACGAAGGATGGAAGGTGACGCGCACCAAGGAATAAAAAGGAAGCTGAAGAAAAGTCTAACTTAAAGACTTCGCTGTAAACAAAAGTGCTTCCCGGGAGACAACCCGGAATGTTATTTAATTTTGTTATCGAGTCTGTCTTCCCAGACTTCAATACGACGTATCCGTTCCACCCCATACGGCGTATTGATTGTCTGGACGTTATCAGTCTTTACTTTTTATGCACTTTAAAAACATTATTGTCAGTTCTGCGAATATGCCGTATTCAATTATTTGATACGCTGTATCTACAGACTGACCCGTATTTAGTTTGTTTTAGTTTAGTTTAAATTAACTGTAGGTACCAAGATAGGAATACACCTGTTTTTGCTATATTTTACACAGGACCTCGTGAAGGAAATATCGATGAATATTGGTGGAGAATTTATGAATTTGGAAATCTTAAAGTGTTGGAGTCTTGAAACCTCAAGACGGCTATTCAACATAAAATCTTGCTCATAAACACAAATTGAAGAATCTACCGAGCAAAAATCAGTGGAGTTTCTCATTCTAATTCTTTTTAAATTCCTATGTAAATTGTTTTATATATAAGACCGAGGACGTTTTTATAATTTAAGTGGTGGGATAGGAATAAATGAGATCACGATTTGCTAATTTATCAATAAAATGCTTTTATTATGCTCAAAATAAAAAAAATCAAGCATACTTTTGTGAAATTACATGATACTAACCCGCACACAATAACCCTTGTTAGATATTGTGAAGGATTAGCCTTCGTTTATCCAAATGTTTAACTAATTCCCACAAAATATGAGTGTTCAGTGATGTTTGTAGACTTAGAACTTGGATTTGTTATTTCTATTCAAGACCAAAATAATGATAATTATGGATTTAATTAACTTGTTTAAAATTAGGTAAATCTAGGCATTACGAACCAAATGCCATATACATGTTGTTTATTAACTAACTACACCAGTTAGTTAACCTCCACCTTTACCCTTCCACTCTCAATCTTAGAGTGATGATCCACTAGAACAAACCCATAAGCCAATCCTTTAGGAATTACACCAACTATTTGTTTCGTTACACCCTACACCTTAAACCTACCCTTTAGATTAAAGTTTTTAATTTACAGTTGCTAGTTGCTAAAGTGTAAAAGTTTGTATTTCCCGAGTCTTGTGTCTTTTTCTATCTTTGGTGCGGTTGAAAATTTGCACATTGCAAATGGGAATGTATATTAGTAGTCAAAGCTCATGTGATTTTACTACCGTCACCATTATTGGTGAAACCAAAGAACGAAGAAATCACCGAAGGAATTATTCGGAATTATTATGATGATGAAACTACACCGAGATTTGAAGTATTGTAAAAAAAGAGAAAGAAAGTTAAAAGATAATCGTTTTGCAAAAAGCATTACCGAATGAATTATACGAAGGATCGATTATCGTGCGGATACGTCTAAAAATCACGATGAGAAGTAGTTGTGAACAAAGGTGGGAAGATATCGGCCATTTTTGCTGTGTAAAGTATGTAAAGTTTTGGGATGATTGGGAAGTTGATCGTTATGGGAACGCTAACTTAGGTTGTTGTTTTTGATCTAAGATCAAGACATTGTAAATAGTTGTGTCTTTATCATGTAACGGTCGGGAAATAAGTGTCTAGCAACTTGTACTTTAGGCTTAATCTATTTGTTTCTTGATTTTTATTTAACAAACACTTTTACTTCCCACCTCACTGATGATTAGCTGCTAGGCTTTATGCGATGAGGACTTGTTCGAGCGTGCAATGTCTATTTTCAGGCTTTACGGCCAAGTATGCATGTCCTTAGCTGCCTTCGTCGGTTTATCGACTTTGGGTGAAAGTTAGAAGGTTCCTACTCCTATAATCTTCTTAAACCATACCGTTGTTAAATTTCGAATGGGATGTGATCGAACACAGCATGTCTATTTCAAATCGTACGGGCTGTGTATGTGTGCTTCAGCTGCCTTGTTGGAGTGGTACTTCTGGTGAAAGATTGTAGAATGATCAACCGTAAGCCTTTCCATACAAAAAACCCATATTTACTTTAAAACTTGTACTCCCTTGGATTTAGTGGTGAGATGTGTAATCTTGCCAAGCTTATGATAGAACACTCGTCACGACCGAAGCAATAGACAGCGAATTAGTTTACATGTACTACATAATTATTGAGTATGAATTGAGTGTTTTTCATCTTCCTATTTCAGGAGGCGTTTGGTTGTGTGCTTGTAGATAGATCAATAATGCTTTAAAAACGGAATAATATCCTTAGGGATACATTTTATAAACGCCTAAAGGCTACTTGAAATGATCAAAGTAGATTCAAGTGGGGGAATATTGATGACATCAAATAACGTCTATTTTATAGCATCATTTATTTATCCCACGATATTAACCCATTTTGTATAGTTATATGAAAGAATTAGTTACTTATCATTTATATATTTGAGAAAAAAAAAATGGCAGTATGATGGAGTATTGGTAAAACTTTAGCAAAGGCTTCGCAATTCGGAGCTTAAATGAAGATATTATAGAAGATTAGCTGATTGGTGAAGACCAATACTGCCGTATCCATCAAGGAAGCATACGCCGTAATTCATGCCTGCATACTCACGCAATAAGACCATAGAAAGATTAAAGATCAATACGTCGTATCCAGAGGACTCAATACGTCGTATTCAAGATATGTAATTAATATAATATTCTGGAAGATATCAAACGTGGTCCCTACTCCAAGAAATCCCCAATACGCCGTATCCAATACAGTGAATACATGGATACGCCGTTCCAACCCTGACTTCCCAGACCTTATAAATAGAAAACTCAAAAACGAGTTTTAAGTGTGCTAAATCATATTCTCGATACCTAAACCACAAAGGCAATTTTTAAGGAGCTACACTCAGCAGACTAGAGACAGGAGCGAGCAACGTATTTAATTCCATAGGAGACATCGTGTAATTCATATACTTTTGTAATCTGTTGTTTAGTTTTTATGTATCATTCGTAACTCGTTAGTGAATTGGCAGTGTAGGCTAGGAGAGTGGCTCACACAGCTGTTTTATTTGATATGTATTATGAGTTTGAAGGCTAATACCTTGGTATAGCCATGTATTATGAAGATCTTGAATGTTGGTATTTGTTTATCTCAATTTCTTTATCGTTGAGTGCTTGTTTATGTTTATCAATTTATACTTGTTTACGCGCTTTTGTATGCGACCTATCATTCAACTGGATCTAGCAAAGTGGACCAAGCGAATCTAGAGTCCGGGATAGCTCTCCATATAGTAATTTATACATCTAGAATAATAGTTACACAAGTATTGTCCTTCTAAGTCTGTGTCTAGGATACGCTTCGGGCTTAACTAGTTAATTGGATATTGCCGATGGTTTATTGATCATGTTGACTAGCAGGTGACCTAGATAATTTAACAAATAACGTTCTGATTCCATTAGATAGTTAGACAAGTGGACTACTAGTGTATAAATTTCCATTAAGCGGTAAGTGGGTAAAGTCTCTATGAGCTAGGGTTTAACAAGATCACCATTGCTTTAATCCCTAAGATAGATTATAATCAGCAAATAAGGATGCTATTATGCTGATGCTTAATTTTGACAGAATTAATGTGTCCCAGGTCTTAGGAGGAATGTAAACCTATGACCATAATGAATTGATATGCCACCACTCGAGAGAGAAATCATTACACATAATAAACAAAACCAACGTCTAATCGGATCAATAATGGTGAATACAGTTTTCTATATAAGGTTTTGACAGCTCTATTTACTTTTGTCTATTAACTTTGTTGGGTAACAAGTCCTTGAAATGATTTATAGTCACCAACCAAACCGTGCCAGTCTTTCTGACTGAAAACCCCTATTTTCCTGTTAGAATTAGGATTTAGACTGATATAGGTTTAACATAAGATTAGAATAGAATTAACAATAGATTTAAGATAACCAAGATATTACATTAAATGAAAAGATTTAACCTCGCTCCCACCCCCCTCGAGTGATCGACACCATACTTACCATGAAACTACTACCGATCGGGTACACTGCCCGTTAAACTGTTGTTTTTGGTTGAGTCGACAAAATATAAATTTAAAACTTGAAACAATAAAATATACACCACACAAGGACGCATCAATTTTCTTCTCAAAAATTTGTATTTATCACATGTGCCATAAAAGCATGGCAACCACGTGACAAATATCTCCTATCCTTCATTACGGAACGGAACTTAGATCAGCCTCCTCTCTATCTACCATAAATAATGATCTCACGACCTTAGAGACTTATAACCCGGACTACCCCCCCCCTTTTTTGACTACATAAGATATTGGGCGTAGGATATTTAATCAATGCAATCCTACCGATTACTATATCAAACACTCCTAACATTATGGGAATCAAATCAATTCTAAACACGTTATCATCTATTTCTATCTCCACTTCACGATACACATTAGACACAACCACAACCTTATCACCGGCTATTTCTACTTCTAAAGGGAGAGGAAGTTTATTTGGTGGAATGGATAAGTTTTTGCTAAATTCATAAGACACAAATGAGACACTTGCACCCAAATCGTATAACACACGAGCGGGTTTGGAATTGACAAGAATTGTACATGTGACAACATCAGGTTTCACTTTCTCTTTTTCTGTAGCCATCATATAAACACGAGCCATTGGGTTTGGAATCCCCGCCTTCTCCATTTTTTCTTCCTTTACCGATTTCAAGGGTTTAGCTTCAATCTCTTTTGGGTTCGGACATTCATTTGATTTGTGCCCTAATTGATTACAATTATAACACAAGATCATCGGCTTCTTACAATCTTTGCTCATGTGGTTCAAGGCACCACATTTGTAGCAACCCGGCAAATTTTCTCGACATACTCCAAGATGAGTTTTATGACACTTCTTACATGGTGTCTTGATTTTAATACCTCCAGTCTTTCTTCCTCAATCGTGTTTAGGCTTTTTGACATCACGATCTCTAAACTCAATTTTCATCTTGGTCTCCTTAGCCTCCTTATTCTTTTCCTCAATAAGTCTGCCTCTCTCACCCGAGCTCTACTTAGAAGATCATCTAACATCCTTTGAAATCTTTCAACCTTGAGCTTTTCATTTCCATGATACTCGGGGCAATAGCGAATCAAGTCATTAAACTTCTTCCACATCTTATTCACCGTCTCATCGTTTATGCCGATAAGATTTTGAAACTCTTCTTAAATTCTATCAATTTCTTCGGTGGGAGTAAATTCGGCGTTGAACAATTCTTTAAATTCTTTCCACGTACATGCTTCTATCCATTCTTTACCTTTCTCACAAACTTTTCCTTCCCACCACATCTTGGCACTATCACGAAGGAAATTTGAAGTGAAATTGACCTTATTTTTCTCCTTGCAATTAACTAGTATAAATGCACCTTCAACGGCGACAAGCCATCTAGTACTAGCAACTGGGTCAAGTGCCCCATCAAACTTTGGCACATCACATGCCATAAAGTCAAGATAAGTTGTCATGTCATTCCTATTGTCGCTCATAATCCTACCTTTCCTAAACTCTTCAAGCTTTGTTCTGATCACTTCCTTAAGATTATTGATTGTTTGGCTAATATAATACGGCATCACATTCTTGGTTGCTTTTCCTCCTTGCTTATTTATCATTGATCTTAAAGCTTTTCATCATCCTCCCTTCCGTAAATCAAACTTCTCCATATTCTCAAAGGCCCCTCAGAACCAGAGGAAGAACCATTATCATTATCATCATTGCTCCGCATCACTAGCCGAAAGTTTGGCTCCTTTGGAAGTTGAGGCATTTAGAAACTGTCCTTTGTGATGCGTATTCACCATCTTCTTCTTCTTACTGAAATTAAAAGTTTAAATTATCAAGCACCGTTATACATTTATTCAATTCTACTTATAACATTTCAAATTCTTACTCTTACTCTTAATCAAACCTATATTTGCCATACATGTATAACCTCCAAGATTTCGACTACACATATGTATCATATTTTTATCACAACGGTGGCCAAACGTTGTCATAAAAATGCTCTACACGTGTATTTTCGAAAGTCGCAAAAACTATACACATGCTACCTATCCCCCTCTCAATGCACCTAAAAGTCTAAGTCTAGGGAATCCTAATATGATATCCTAGATCTCTTAGACCAAAGCTCTGATACTAAGTTGAAACGCCCCTTGAATAATATTTGACTCAAAAATAACCAAAAATATAAAGATTTTTAATAATATCAACCAAAAGAACTTCACGTTGTTACTTTACAATTTTTATTTTCAAATTTTATATATCCAAAACCCTTATAACCTTTAATATTCAAAATTAGAACCAATAAGTCTTTTCATTAGGAAAGAAATCCTTTAAATTTTTATTCATTCTAATGTATCATCAAGCATGAGTTTACGGCGTAACCCAAGAGATGGTTACGGCGTAAACTTTTGACTCATTTTATATTGCGGCGTAAACATAAGTTTACGGCACCTCAGAATGTACCCTATTTTTATGATCTAACTTCCATCTCTTCCATCTCTTTGATGATGTTAAGCCTATTCATACCCACAAAGATTGACATAGACCATCATCACCAATCATCTATACACATGAATCGATCTTAGGCACCCTTTCCTTCTAATCTTCCTACAAAAATTAGCAAATCTTGTCCTAATAACAAACCAAACATCCTTCATACAAACACCCTTCAAAATCTACACAAACGAGAGAGAAGTGATTCAAGATCATGTTAATGTGGTCTCGGGTAGGTTTGATTTTCTTGTTTGATTGTGTTTGACCAACGAAATAGAGTTTGATTACAACATAATTGTTGATAATCATTCTTGATTTTTAGATATTTAAATGAGCTAAGCTCATCACAGATCAATGAGGAAATATCTTGTAAGAATCTGTTCTAAGAACAAGGTTACAATCGTTCAAAAGATAATCTGAGATTAATTTTATATTGAGTCTTGTCTATGTGAAGGAGATAGATGATAAATGGATTATATGAGACGAAGGGTATTAGGATTAGTTATTGTGGATTTGATTTGTGGGAAATAGGCTGTGAAGATGGCTGATGTAGTTGTGAATTGTTAATGAAATTGGATTTGTGGTTATTTGTTGGTATGATATTGTGTTTGAAGTTGGTTGTTTGATGTTAATTGTTTGTGGATGGCTCGAGTCTATTTGTCCTTGCTTTTTCAGTATCTTTATATCAGTATTGTATTCATGTGGGTTTGACTTTTCATGGACCAGACTCGTTTGAGTTACACTGGGTCAACTCGGTAATAACCGAGTTGACTGAGTTTGGTTTATGGAGGCAAATCGCAAGATTTCCTTTGAGACAAACCGCAACATAAACAAAACGCATGCAACATGACGTTTGCACTTTCTTACAAAAAAGGTCTTCAATCAGGCAAATCTTAATGCCTTAGTAACCAAAACGCAAGAACAAGTCGCAGTCCATTGTTGTGTAGACAAAACGTAACATTTGAGAACCAAAACTTGAAAAGTGCTAAACGAATAAGCAGGAAAATAAGCTAATAAGCAAATAAGCAAAACTGAGAAAATGACTATTTTAATAAAGTGATGCAAGTATAGAACTGAAAAAGACCCTAGGGCAGTTGGCATTGAGTGTGTGTTGTGAGACTTGTGTGTGTAAAGGGAGAGGTCATGGGTTCAACCCCCATAGCTTCCTTTTTGCACAATTTTTTATTTTTCATTTTTTTCACAAAAAGCTAAAGCATACAAGAAAATAACCCACTTTTGAAAAGAGATTAATTCTGAAACTTAAAGAATAAGCTAGAAATTAGCTGAACCAAAACACAGTTTCAAAAACTAAGTTAAAACTACTACTACTATACTTAAAACTGTTGGGCTTTTTAGGACACAAATAAGCACTAATAAGCTACAACAAGCAAATAAGCTGAACTATACCTAGTCCTAAACCTAATAAGAAAAAAGGAACTAAATAAGCACACCTAATAAGCTCAGAAGAAACTCAACAGTACTAACTTTTAGTAAGTACTGTTGTCTTAAATTTAAGCCTGCTAGCTTATCACAACTAATTAAGCACAAGAAAATTTCAAATAAACTAAAAACAAGCCTACTCTAGTCCTAATAAGCTAAAGTGACAAAGATTTAAATAGCAAAATAAACTCAAAAGCTCTTAACAGCTCAAATGTTTAAACCTAACTAAACTAGCAGTTTAAAATGAAAAATGCTCAACTTTGAGCTTATTTTTAAATAGCTAAATGGATCCTTATTGTAAAATAACTAACAAAAATAAAAAGCTTATACTAAAAACTACTTAAAATAGTTTAGAGAAAACATTTTGAAATCTAAAAAGACAAAGAAAAAGCTACATGAAAAAGCTAAATCAGACAGAATGCTCTCTTTTTTCTCAGTTTTAATGAAAGACAAAATTACTATTTCAGCCTAAGATTTAAGCTAGTAAATGATAAAGTGAAAACCTAAAACGTTAAAACAGACCAAGCTTATTACCCTAAGAGCATATGCTTTCAAAATTAGACTTTAAAACAAACCTAAACTCACCAAAAATTGCTTATGAAAATGAGACTTTTTAAACTTGAACAATGAAACTATATATGACTAAAACCAAAAGACAATAGCACAATAATATTAGCTAAATCCTACTGCATAAACAACTCAAAAATAGCATGAAAACAACTTAAACAGGCTACCATTCAAGATCTAATTCAAATAAGCTAGATTATCAAACCACATTTATATAGATTCAAACTATAGATAGCTAAAGACCTAAGATTTTGATTTTTAGCTTTTAAAAACTTAAAACAGCTGACTAAAAGACTTACTAAAAGCTAACTGTAACTGTTTTAAAAGCCAAAAACCATTTTCAGCCTAATTTGACCCATTTTGAGTCTTATGCCAAACATTCCCTTAAGTAACTTTTAAACCAAATTAAGCTTCTAAATCACAAATTCAAACCATAAAACCTTAAGACCATATATTAAACAACTTATTATGATCCTAATGAGCAAATCTAAATACAGAAATAAGCAAAAACAATAAGCTATCTAAGAATGCTACTATATTTGGTTTTTTAGCAATTTTTTAGCAAATACTTGAGAACTAAAGATCTAAACTATTACAAGCAAAAACAGATAATAAAAACACAATTAACAAGCTATAATAAGTATTTAAAAGCATAAATAAGCACTCAAATAAACAGAAATAAGCAAATAGGAAAAATAAGCTAAAATAAGAAAATAAGAAAAAGGAAGAGTACCTTTGTCCTTTGCACTAAACAAGGACTAAAATGCTCTAAGAGCTAATCAACAAGCTCTGGCTTGTTATAAACAAGCCAGTTAAGTCCGATAAGCCCGTCTATGTTTGGTTTATCATCCAATGAGCAATCCATAATAAGCAAGGGTAATTTGAGTAATTTTAATGAAACTATGTCATATAGTAAAGCTTAAACTGATTTACAAATAGCTAAAAACAAAAATGAGAACTTATTTAAAAACATCTTAGAGCTTAATTGCATAAAAATAAATCAGAATTTAAGGGACAAGATTTGAGTAAATGAACTTTTATTAATAAAACTAAGATTACATTACTTATAAAAGGAAATTACATTAGGAAAACAATAATAAGCTAAAAATAAGCTATTCTACCCTACTATAAATTATCCTACTCCTAGATGGTTCTTTTTGTGTGATTCGTGTGAGCTATTTATAGCTATCAGGAGATGATTCTAGATCCAGAGACGCTCCTTAAACCTCTAATCTCAACCCTCTACTCATAATTGCTTCTCATCTTTAAATCTTGACCGTTGGATCTTATGCCACTTGCAACAGCCAATGGGAGGCTTAAGGATTGCCAACATGTCATTCCCAATGTGTCAGACATGTCAGGGAATCTCTTCTAGAAGCAATTAAGAGGCGAGTGTGTGAAGTGAAAAGGGTTTTAACCTGTGTGTGGTGAAAATGAGAGGGAAATGTGGGGGATGATAAACAGTAATAAGGATTGTTTTGACCCGTGTTATATAAAAGGCTTTGACCGGGTAGGGGTGGTATTTGGGCTTGGGTAATTATTTGGGCTGGGTTTATGAATTAAGGGTATGCAATGTTTAACTTAACATTTGTTAAGTTTGTAAAGGTAAGGTTTATTTGGTTTTGTAGTGTAAATTTTAACGACAGTTAGTCCTTTTGATGTTTTAAGGACTAATGGTGTTATTTACTTTTGGTTTTGGGATTTTTGGAGTTTATGGGCTCGTCTTGGGTTTTTCCTTGATAAAGGCACACTTTGCCCTCGGCTTTTCATGCTCGTTCATTCTCGTGTCCAGTTTTGTCCTTTTTGAGCTTGTTTTTTGTCTTTTTGTCCAATATCCGTTTCCTACACAAAACACACAATATACAATGCAATTTTGTCCTTTTGTGGTCTTTTTGGCCCAATACATAGTATAAATGGTATGTGTAAATTAGCACATACCATAAAGAAAAGTGAGTTAGTGGGTAATTATTAACATAGAAGTATGATTAGTTTTTCATCTTACACCGGAAAGGCATGGCATTAAAATCACTATGGATGAAACAAACTTCTTTCGACTACAACGTTCGCATCGTCTACACGTCTACAATAAACTACGTCTATCAAAATCTTCTCAACAAACTTTAAGTCCATTCTATTATTCTATCATTTATCATTTTTTAAATATTACAAAACGTGACAATTAATTATTTCATCCGAAGTAATTAATTTATTCAATTGATAAGAAGTTGATTGAAAACGTAACTACAACCTCTCTCGGCTTGACAACATGATTATTTCATCCGAAGTAATCAAAGTATTTTTAATTAACGAAAGGTTAATTAAAATGTCAATTAAATTTCGTCAATCATTTCTAAAACATCTCTCGATCCAAAAATCTTGACAACTTAATTATTTCATTGGAAATTATTTAAGTTTACTTAACTTATCGAAAAGTTAATTAAAAGTGTCAAGTATTTTTCTCTCGTATTCAACTCGATTCCTTCGACGACTAGAGTATATAAAATAATATTACTAGTACCTCCTGACGTATTTTGATAATTGTATATTTACAAAACTAGTAAAAATCGGAAAACAATTTTTTTTTTCTCAGATAGGCGCCCCCCCTTAAAATTAAGGTGCCCGGCCGTGTTAAAGTGGGTGGGCCCCTTAATAATCAAGGGGACCAGCCTATTAAAATCGCCAAACAGCCCTTTCCTTCTGCAAAACCAATTACCAAACACCCATTTAAAATTTCCTTCTTCTCCCCTACTGCTGTGTGAAGAAAACCAACACCCAAAACCTTCAAAATTCAAACCTTCAAACACTCATTCGACCAAAATTCGCAAGGGGCAAACACCAATAACAAGATTAGCGACCTCCATTGTAAGATTTCCTACACTTTTCTTTTTTAATTTCATCCAATTTTGCTCTAAATCAAAATTGGGTATTTTTCATAACTTTTATATTTTTTTTCTTTTTATGATTAAGTCTAGAAAATCCATAACTGTAATGATTCCCGTAGTCATGGGATTTCAAAATTGTCAATAGAATTAAGTCACTGATTCATTTGGATTTTGAAAATTTATATACATTTTTAAAAAAAAATTAAAACAAAAATTCTATACATTGTTGATTCACGCCAAAAACACGTTAAAATGAATATACATTGTTTTTCAAAACATACATTCCTAAAGACATATTTTTCGAATCAATGGATAAAGCTTTTTAAAAATAAAGGGGTGTTTGGTTCGTTTCTTAGGATCGATTTTTAGAGTCGAAATGACCATCACTATATTTTTGTCACTTGTATAAGCGCATAACTAACTTGTATAAGTCATCAATATATATAATTCATATATATTTTGATACATCTTGTAAAATGTATAAAATAAAGGGGCGTTTGGTTTAACGTTTTAAAACATAATGTTGAGTCAAAACAAACACCATTTGACTCTCACCAAGTCAAAAATGATGAACTAATATTTGTCAACAAAATATACAACTTAACGTATATCTTTCGACAATTTTAGTCAAGTCTTGTATTGATAAGGGAGTGTTTGGGTCATTTTCTAGATGTTGAAATATATAACTAATATATATTCTTTGATATCCTAGATTAAGTGAAAAATAAATTAAGGAACATATGGATTACTTCTTAGGTTTTTATTTTTAGAGTCGAAGTAATTCTTGTCCCATATTTGTTGTTTTTCAAAACTTTATTAGTTATTTTTTTAATAATTATTTTTTTAATAATTTCTATCATATGCTTCTAGATTAAGTGAAAAATAAATTAAGGAACCTATGGATTACTTCTTAGGTTTTTATTTTTAGAGTCGAAGTAATTATTGTCCCACATTTATTGTTTTTCAAAACTTTATTAGTTATTTTTTTAATAATTTATTTTGTTTTTATCGTATGCTTCTACAAACCTATCGAAGATCAATGTATTCATGAGGGTAGAGTTGTTGATCAACTTTACTAAACATCTGATCACATCGATCGTTGTTTTTCTAACATTCATCTCAATTGTCTCTACGAAATCAATGAGCCAATTGTCCCCCGTTTCATTCTAGACTTTTATAGTCAAGTCACTCTTCAAAGATATGACTCCGGCGTCATTCTTATCTCCTTTATAATTCAAAACGAATGCATCACTCTCTTTCTCTCTCCAACAATTCGGTCAAATCCTCAGAATCCCATTCACTGGTCAAGCCGTATTCACAAACGAATGGGATCTTGGTGCTCTTGCATACTCCTAAGACACTGAAGGACCATATCGTACCGACCTTCCTACTCCTAAAGAAATTCATCAATTTCAACGTATTGACTCTAACCGCAAAATCAAACACAAAAACGTCATTCTTTCTCCAAATCAAGTTTTGACCAAAGAGCTTAGACAAGACTTGAAAAGATGGAACAAACTCATTTATGAAAATGTGTGAATGTATGCTTATGTTTATGTTTAATTAATTATGTGATGACAACTCGACTTAGTCGGAAGAACTTGAACTTGATTAAGCTTGCTTAGGCCCTCTAGTCTTTGAGAATGATTAGTATGCTTTTATAATTATGCATTCTTGTTCTATATTATTTTGTGCAAACATAGATGATATACTTGATTTCATGCATATATATATTTACATGGAACTTGCTGCAAATTGACCACCAAAACACAACCTTTCTTACAAATCTTTGGAAAAAATCAAATTTTTTGTCGTCTGAAAAACACCAAAGGGGTGGGCCCCTTAATTCATAAGGGCGGTCCCCTTAAAGATAAGGGGGCGGCCATTAAATAAGGGGACCGGCCATCTGGTTAACAGATTTTACTATTTCTTTTTGCTTTTTTATCCTCTTTTACCTAGCCTCAGCTATCCTTACCAAGAATGCTTGAACAGATTCTGGAAAATCCTAAACTAATTCAAACTTATTCCATTTCCAAACCATTTTCTTCTAATAAATTTCCTCCGAATGCATATCACCACTTCACTATCCTCTTCATCCTTTATCAACCACCATAAAACACCATGGCCACCACTAAAGCTTCCATTTCCAAAGCTTCTAAAAGACCAAAAATCGACATCATTCCTCCAAAACAATTGTTTGTGGATTTAACTCAAGATGATACAAAAACCCCATCACCCAAGCATCAACTCTCATCACCTAGTGCTCCTAATGAACCCTCAAAAACACCATCAATCAAAGGCATTTCCTCTTCCTCCATTGACTACACACCCAAATCACCAACTACATACACTTCACCATCAACAAATGGTTACTTGAACTCACCAACATCCCCTCCTCTAAGAGCTCCTCCACCTCCTCTAACTCAAAAAAAATACATCAATGAACACTCTCACCCTTTCCCCAATTACCCAACTTGATGTCCAATTTGATACTCCATTACCCTCTCCACGTATCTTTGGTCATCTCATTCCTTAGAACCTTTTTGAGGCACATGGAGACTCATGTTTGTGTTGCATTCATAACCGTACTCTTATCTTTAGATTGAGAGATGAACTCCAATGAATGTTTTCTCACATTGAATACATGCTTTCACAACCTCCACTACCAAATTCACCACCACCACCATCACTTTCACCAAACTAAACATACACCATGTTTAGCCATTTTCAAATAATTGTCAATCAAACCTTTTGCAAGCAAGTTCCATGGAATTCTAAGAATGATAGGATCTTTGTAGTTTAAATTTTATGTATGTTGTACTAATATGCTTCAAGCATATTATTTCTACTTGATGTATGCATGCTTGTGTGTTATACACAATTATTATGTTTAATGAATGAACTTTAGTCTTATGTTTTAATTATGCACTTGTTTTCTTTTTGGTTGATTGAACTTCTCATATCCATAAAAGTTAAGCCTAGTTGATATATATTTGCGATTGTTAGTTTACACAAATAACTTGACACTTGTTAAGCATTGTCAACATGTTTAAATATATTTTTTCCTAGTTGCTACATGTTAGAAATGGTTGTCGTGTTCTTCTAACTTGTTTTTGTAGCAAAGTTATCATAGCTTGATTTCTTGGTGCCCTTGAACGAGGGGGAGTACACATCAAGAGGGAGCGTTCATCCCGTCGACTTTTCACATATTCATCGACGAAGCCTTTTTGATCCTACAAAAAGGGGGAGAAATAGAAATAAAACTCACTAAATACTTGCTTAAAACAATTTTACATTTAATGAGTTTAGATTTTGTAATCATCAAAAAGGGGAAGATTGTTGATAGAAATAATGCCTAAAAACGTTATTAATATTTTTCGATCTCTCTACGTTTTGATAATCACAAAATGTAAAAACAATTAATGAAAAATTATTTGTAAACAAGTAATTAGTAGTAAATTTTCATTTTGAAAATTTAATCACTTAAAGGTATGAATAAACATATGCTTAATGCATTTTATGATCAAAGGAATTTTTATTCAACCTCACATTTTTTATAAAAATGTCACAAACATTTTTATAACTTTTACAAAACATTTTTGGATTTAAAAGAAATGTTTTATTCAAAATAAATATTTTGAATTCAAATTTTATACCTAAAAACGGCTAGAAATGTTCCAGAAAACACCTCCCCCAGAAAAGACAAAAAAGGGAGCGTCTGGCCTGGGCGGCCCCCTTAATTATAAGGGCGGTCCCCTTAATAATTAAGGGGACCGGCCCCTATTTAAGGGGACCGCCCAGACAGAAAACCAGCTCAGCTGGCCTATAAATACTGGACTATTCCCCACTGTTTTTCTCACCTTTTGCACACACTTTCTTTCTGTTCTAAATCAGTTTATACTTTCCTTTCTTTCCTTTGATCATTTAATCATAAAGCCTTGTTTCCAAGTGATCCAAGCTTTGATCCTCAAGTGCAAGAGAAGAATACTTCCTATCATCAAGTGAAGAAGTATTATAGCTTAGTATGTGTCCTTGCAACCTTGTTGCAATTGTATCATATCTTGTAAATCATTTGTGTATATTGTGAAGGTGTGTATCATAGTTGTGTACAATAAGTGTAACATTCCGTATTTTCAGGTCATTTACGACGTCATCTATTTTACTAATTATTTTTTTTCTCGTACGCGTTTACTTTTAATTCTTATTATGTAGTAAAATCGCGTAAACTAAAAATCAACAATTAACGTAAACGGACACCAAACGAATTAAAGTTTTTGTCAAGTAAGCAATATATTATTTTTACGAAAGTAATAATCAACTTTTTATATTTTATTTTATTGGTTACGTAAATTGTTTACGTTTCGCGATAAAAGTACGTTTAGGCATACCCGGAACCACCATAATTAATTTACGCTTCAACAAATGCTTATTTTTATTTTCAATGATCAAAGTTTATAAAACTTTTACCCCACTTATCAAATGGGATGCCTCATTTATACAAGAAATAAGCAAGACCTATTCAATTTACATGTATAATTTCTAAATTAAATCTACAAATTACACTTTACATTATAACATTATACTTTCATTTTTTTAAGTATAATACTTTCATTTAGCTAGCTAGATATTTCCTCCATAATTTCATGGGATGATTCACACTTTAGGGAACATAAAGACTTATAAACCATACCTAAAGTCTTGTACAGCACTTGCCATTAAACCTAGCCATACCTCTCATCCTTTTAACCAAAGACTTACATGTTTACTTGTAAGCTTCCATAATTATGACCATACTTTCCTTGAAACCCTCATCTTGTCTTTGACTAGTCATTATGGTATTTAAAGACTTTGCTAGTGAAATACATACACACTTCTTATTTTAAAGGTGTAAAACATAAAAACTCCTCCTCCTCCCCTAGCTCACGGCAAAACACAAGACCAACACCAAATTCATACCAAATTTTATTTAACACATTTACATACATTCCTAAAACATATCTAAGATGTCCTAAGAAGATTTGAGGCTTGGTTAAGTCTTTACAAGTGTTAAGCAGAAAATGGAGATTAAGGGTTTCAAGATCTTGCAAGCTTGGGTTTGTAATCTAAACAAGGGTTTTGGATTGTGTTGGTTATTATTACATAACCATTAAGGTTATCTAAAAACCATTTACTATGATCTTTACATTTATCATGTTTATGTGTATATAAGTTTATTTTGTAGTGAAATCAACATTAGGGGCTTTGAAAACTTTGATTTTATGAAACAATATCCAAATTTTTTGATTGTGTATTGACATATAAACCTGGTCATTTTATTATTTTATATTATGACTAGTACATCTCATGACGATTCTAAATTGATAAGAAACTCGAAAAGGAAAACCGATTATATAACGAAAAAGATACGTCGTTTTCAAGTTTAACGTTAAATATATACTTGTTATAAAACTATTTTTTAGATAAAACGTTACTATTCACCACAGTAAACTTAAAACTTGAAAAACATCATGAAATCGATAAAACTTTTAAAATCGAGAGACTGTGCTCGAAAGATCGGCTAAAATAGGAATAAACGAATAAGTTACGAGATTACGAGATTTACAAAAGATTTTTCAGATACTAAATATAAGTAAAAATAAATATATAACTGTTTCTTATGAACAGTAAATTTCACTATTTCATCAGATAAAACTTCAATAATGTTTGGATATGAATGTTACTTCTTTGTTTGACTAACTCGTCTGTTTTGTACGAAGGCCTATTCGTGAACACTCTGTGGGACGTGTTAAGAAACAAAAGAAAAGGATTTAAAAACGATGAAAGTTTACGCTATAGTTTTACTTAAAGTATACTTATAAACTTTTTTACTCTTTTTAAATATGATTTCCTAAAACGATTAGATGGTGATGTAGCTATATTAGAAGTATATGTGGTATTAGTATCTCAAAAGTACTATATTACTAGGGCGTTTCATTATGATGGCCTCTTCGGGGTGGCGTATCGACGAGTTGTTGGTAATTACGATTTATTGTGTCCTAGCCTCCTCATACGTCACTACATGGGGGACTCACCTCTTATTTTGATAGCCCAAACCGAATTGTATGTTGAGCTATCACAGATTTACCTTAAAATTTTTCTAACTTTAATAATCAAAGTGTTTAGTACTTATACGATCTATATTGGATTAGGTTGCTCTTCGATCGTATGTGCGTGAGTATTTTCTATGGTGAATACTTGTTGATTACCATTCACTCGAGGTGAGTTCATAGCCCTCCTTTTATACTACGTGATTGGGTTTACAAATCTACAAGGTGAATTATCTTTGCTTATTTTACTATTGGACCACAAGTGTTTCTCTAAGTGTTTTTCAAGTGTTTACAAAGTGTTATGCTTAATTCAGATTACTGCCTGAATATTATTGCTAAGTTACCTTATTGCCGTGAAAGTCTTTATTATCCCCCCCTTTTCATGACGTTAATGGTTATTGTAGTAAGCTGCGAGTGTTGTGGATAATCTATCTCGGTGAATGGCATTTCCCCACCTTTTCATGGTTCACTTGTTTTGATCAAGGTGCATGTAACATTAAGAGGTTTGTTAGGTTGTGGCAAGGCATCCTATATTCTGATTGGGGCACAAATCTTGTTAACGGCTTCGGGGTCATGAACTTACTGCAATAATTAAAACCGTTTTGGACTACTGAATGTCGTTTCAGAGTTTCTATTACTTTGATCTTGTTGGTTCACCCTTTTTTCGGAATAAACTATGATTTCACTCAACCTTGTGTTGACTTTTAGCATGTAATTTTAGCTGTCCTAAGTATGAAGATTGTGAGGGGAGCCGTGGGGGATATCAAATGATGACGGATTTTGTGGTTTTATTATATTCAATGCCTTCACTTGTTTTATCTTTAAAAACTTAGTCTTGCTTTTGTATTATGAAGCTTTTGTTTAATTAAATATGTACTTGAAATGTTTATGATTTTTAAAACATATGAGACCTAATGTATAAACTCTGATATTTTGCTATGGTATCGAATGAAATCTTGTCATAAACGTCCATTTATGGTCGTTTCCTATATCTTGATTGTTGTACTTTGACGTAGCACCCCATTGTTACCATTCCGCTGCTACTTGATTTTGGAGGTGTTATAGATGGTACCAGAGCCAAGGTTATAGGGAACGGGGGTCATTTTTTTTCAAAACCTAGTCCTATAACACAAGTTTAAATGTTTTCTTTTCTTTCATTTTTAAATACAGAATCCTTCATGGCTATCCGATATCCACGCGTGCGTATTCCCTGATCCTTACTTACTTTTCCAATTATCATTATTGCATTATATATAATCTTAGATATATAATACTTGGTTTAAATTCGATCTCTTACGTCTATCTTTTGACATATCAATATCTATTTATCTTTTTTCTCGTATTACGATAAATTATATATCTATCGACTATCAGATTAATTTATGATTATTTATATCATTCTCCATTATTTACCATGTGTCATGACTCTGCATACCTTTACAAATTCTAAACGAATTGTGTACTAGTGTTGCTAGAATCATGCCGCCTAGGAGATTTAAGAAGAGTTTTGTATCTTCTGTGTTTACACATTTTATTAATAATGCCCCTGCCACTCTAAACACTAGCTACGAAGTAGAGTTAGCAGACGGAAAAGTTGTTAGCACCAATACCATTTTACGTAGTTGCACCTTAGTTTTGTGTAATCACGTGTTCAAAATAGACTTGTTACCAACCCGGCTAGGTAGTTTTGATGTTATCATTCGAATGGACTGGTTGGCATACCACCGAGCTCTCATCGATTGTTATGAGAATATTGTCCGTATTCCTCTTCCAAATGGCGACATTCTTAAAGTTTAAGGCGAGAGGCTGGAAAAGGATCTTCGTTCACTTGCATGTATCAAAGATGATGAGAAAAAAATCTTAGATACATACATGTTGTTCCGAGGACTTTCCCCTGCTGGTATTTCCAGACGATCTATTAGGTTTACCTCTTGTGCGAGAGATAGAATTTCGCATTGATCTGATTCCAATCGCCTATCGCCAAATTGTTACGATTCTCTCTACCGTGTTAGGGCCCCGTTCAGAAATCGTTAGGAATTGTCGAACTAACTTAAAGAACTTCGAGAGAAGGGGTTTTTATTCGCAAATTCACTTACCATGGGGTAGTACCCGTGCTCTTTGTCAAAGGAAGGAAAGACGCGTTCGATGAGAATGTGTATTCGTTCTACAGGGAACTATAAAGTTGACTTAAATAACCGTTCAACCTCTCCTTTCTCCCCATAATTAATGACTTGTTGACCAATTAACAGGTGCGTTTTGTTTCCGAAAGATAGATCTTCTTCGCTCCGGGATTATGCATTACAGATTGGAAAGAAGTCCGTGAGGAAGATATAATCGTTTAGACCGCTCGTTTTGAAGAACTCGATACGGGACACTTTGAGTTCACAGTCATGCCATTTGGGTGAACGAACGCTACCTAGCAAATATTCATGGACATGAACGCGTCTGGCAAAACCGTAATTGGAAAAATTTCATAATTAGGTGTTCATTGATGACATCTTATCTACTCAAAGTTGGTAGAACATGACGTCCACCTGAAAAGACAAGTTTTAGACTTACTTCGAGTAGGAGAAGTTATACGACCAAATTTTCTAAGTGTGAAATTTCTCTGTGTTGTGAAAGAAGTTTCAGTTCGCCTATGGACATGTGGGTCAAACTGTGACGGTATCCACGTGGATCCTAACAAGGTTGAGTCTGTCAAGAACGGGAAGACTTCTGAATCGTCAACTGAAATCCGTTCATTTTTAGGATTGGCGGGTTACTACCGAAGATTTATTGATGGAGTTTATCCAGAATCGCCATGCCCTTACCTTGTTGACTCACAATAAGTATAAGGCTTATATATGGGGCGATAAGCTAAGATGAAAATCCTTTATAAATTTTGAAGGAGAAAACTATTCAATCTCCTGTGTTAGCCTCCCCGATGGATCCGACGGACTTTTGGTGGTCGATTGTGTTGCATGCAAACAAGTTTTTTGGGTGCGTTGCTGATGCTGCCTGGGCCCAAAGTTATGCATATTCTTCAAGACAAGTTATAGAAGCATATGGTAGAAAATTTTACCACCTCATGATCCTGGAATTGGGTATTGCGTGGTGGTGTTTCGCCTTAAAATCTGGAGACATTATCTGTATGGGACAATAAAAGTGTTATTCTAATCATCTTGACCTACATCTAGAGTTTATAGTCTCTAGTACATATTTGACCAGAAAGATTTAGATATGCACGAAAGGCGGTGGATCGAGCTACTCAGTGACTATGAGTGTGAGATCAAATACCACCCAGGCAAGGCAAACGTTGGTGGCCAGTTGCCTTGTCGCAGAAGTAGTAATGAAAGACTCAAGCCAAGACGAGTATGTGCTATGAGTATTACTATTCATTCTGGACTTAAGACTAAGATTTTGGAAGCATAGAGCGAAGCTTCCAAGGATCGTAAAGCCCTAACTAAATGGCTAAGAGGATTAGAAAGACACTTTGAGCAACGAGATGATGGTGAAATTTACTTCTTTGATCGTATCTGGATTCCATCAGTTGGTGGTGTAAGGAAATTGATCATGGATGAAGCTCATACATCTAGATATTCAGTACATCCGGGTGCAGATAAGATGTACTATGATCTGAGAGACTTGTATTGGTGGCCTGGTATGAAGAGAGACATTGCTGAGTACGTTAGCAGATGTCTTACGTGCTCTAAGATTAAAGCCGAACATCAGAAACCCTCAGGATTTCTTCAGCAACCAGAAATTCCTGAGTGGAAATGGGAAAAGTTAACAATGGACTTTATCACAAAGTTGCCTAAAAGCAGCAGTGGGTATGATACGATTTGGGTCATTGTGGATAGACTGACCAAGTCGGCTCACTTCCTACCTATTCGTGAAGACTACAAAACAGAGAAGCTGGCAAAGATTTATGTCAACGAGATTGTAGCGAGACATGGTGTGCCGGTGTCAATCATTTTAGACTGTGATGGTCGATTCACGTCACACTTATGGCAAGCTTTTCAGAAATCGTTGGGTACAAGACTAGACATGAGTACGGCTTACCACCCTCAGACTTACGGTCAGAGTGAGCGTACTATTCAGACGTTGGAGGATATGCTTCGAGCTTGTGTTATGGATTTTGGTGGCAGTTAGGATACTCATCTTTCATTGATTGAGTTTTCTTATAATAACAGTTACTACACGAGCATTAAGTGTGCACCATTCGAGGCTTTGTACGGGCGGAAATGTAGATCCCCCGTAATATGGACTGAAGTTGGAGAAAGTCGGCTTATTAGACCAGAAATTATGCAAGAAACGACTGAAAAGATTGTTCAAATTAAGGAAAGATTGAAGACGGCTAGGAGTCGCCAGAAAAGCTATGCTGATAAAAGGCGTAAACCTCTTGAATTCCAAGTTGGAGACCGAGT
Organism: Tanacetum coccineum; assembly: GCA_026074375.1. Classification (NCBI taxonomy): domain Eukaryota; kingdom Viridiplantae; phylum Streptophyta; class Magnoliopsida; order Asterales; family Asteraceae; genus Tanacetum; species Tanacetum coccineum. Next base: position 25,897 of record BQNB010058277.1, read on the forward strand.
ATTACTTAAGGTATCTCCATGGAAGGGAGTGGTACGATTTGGTAAGAAAGGAAAGCTAGCACCATGATATGTGGGACCATTTGAAATAGTAGAGCGTGTTGGACCGGTGGCTTATCGGCTGGAGTTACTCTAGGAGCTAAGCTGTGTCCACAACACGTTTCATGTGTCAAACCTCAATAAATGCTTGGCTAAGCCAGATGTTTAGGTGCCTTTGGATGAGATCGAGATTGATGAAAATCTGCGTTTTGTCGAAGAGCCTATTGAGATTGTGGATCGAGATGTGAAAAATCTAAAATGGAGAAGAATCCCATTAGTCAAAGTTCGTTGGAACTCTCAGCAAGGAGCTGGGTATACCTGGGAACATGAAGACCAATTCCGGATGTAATATTCGCATCTTTTCTCCGAACCTGTAATTTCCTCAAGTGCCGCAACTTGAGCCTTGAGGACAAGGCTCTTCTAACAGAAGGAAACTGTAACATTCCGTATTTTTAGGTCATTTACGACGTCATCTATTTTACTAATTGTTTTTTTCTCGTACGCGTTTACTTTTAATTCTTATTATGTAGTAAAATCGCGTAAACTAAAAATCAACAATTAACGTAAACGGACACCAAACGAATTAAAGTTTTTGTCAAGTAAGCAATATATTATTTTTACGAAAGTAATAATCAACTTTTTATATTTTATTTTATTGGTTACGTAAATTGTTTACGTTTCACGATAAAAGTACGTTTAGGCATACCCGGAACCACCATAATTAATTTACGCTTCAACAAATGCTTATTTTTATTTTCAATGATCAAAGTTTATAAAACTTTTACCCCACTTATCAAATGGGACGCCTCATATATACAAGAAATAAGCAAGACCTATTCAATTTACAAGTATACTTTCTAAATTAAATCTACAACTTACACTTTACATTATAACATTATACTTTCATTTTTTTTCAAGTATAATACTTTCATTTAGCTAGCTAGATATTTCCTCTATAATTTCATGGGATGATTCATACTTTAGGGAACATAAGGACTTATAAACCATACCTAAAGTCTTGTACATCACTTGCCATTAAACCTAGCCATACCTCCCATCCTTTTGACCAAAGACATACATGTTTACTTGTAAGCTTCCATACTTATGAACATACTTTCCTTGAAACCCTCATCTTGTCTTTGACTAGTCATTATGGTATTTAAAAACTTTGCCAGTGAAATACACACACTTCTCATTTTAAAGGTGTAAAACACAAAAACTCCTCCTCCTCCCCTAGCTCACGGTAAACCACAAGACCAACACCAAATCCATACCAAATTTTATTTAACACATTTACATACATTCCTACAACATATCTAAGAAAAATGGAAGATTAGGGTTTAGGGTTTCAAGATCTTGCAAGCTTGGGTTTATAATCTAAATAAGGGTTTGGATTATGTTGGTTATCATATTACATCACCATAAGGTTATCTAAAACCCTTTATGTCTTTACATTTATCATTTTATGTGTATATAAGTTCTATGTAGTGAAATCACCATTAGGATGCTTTTAAAACATGTTTTTATGAAACACATCCAAACTTTCTGTTTGGATTCGACATATAACCTGGTCATTTTATAATTTTATAAGATAGTACGTCTCATGACGATTCCAAAAAGGTAAGAAACTCGAAAAACCGATTTATAACGAAAAAGATACGACGATTTCAAGTTTACGTTAAATATATACTTTTATAAAACTATTTTTATAAAAGTTACTATTCACCACAGAAACTTATACTTTTAAAACATCAATAAATCGATAAAACTTTTAAATACGAAGACGTGCTCGAAAGAATCGCTAAAAACGGAGTTAAAACGAATAAGTTACGACATTTACGAGATTTACGATAACTAAATCTATAAAAATAAATATATAACTGTTATGAACAGTAAAAATCACTATTCATCAGAAAACTCAGATTTTGAAAATGTTATATTTTGATAACTCGTCTTAATACGAAGGCGTGGACGTAAGAAACGAAAGAAACGGACTTAAAACGAGAAAGTTACGCCAGTTTTACTAAAGTATACTTATAAACGTTTTTACTTTATAAATATGATTTCACTAAAACGATTAGATGGTGATGTAGCTATATAGAATTATATGTGGTATTAGTTAATCAAAGTACTATATTACTAGGGAGTTTCATAATGAGGCCTCTTCGGGGTGGCGTATCGACGAGTTGTTGGATTTACGATTTAAAGTGTCCTAGCTCCTCATACGTCACTACATGACCTCTTAATTATGATAGCCCGAACGATAGTATGATGAGCTATACGACCTATAAATAATCAAAGTGTTTAGTACTTATACGACCTATATTGGATTAGGTTGCCTTCGGATTCCTTCGTGACGCATTTTTCTATTGTGAATACTTGTTGATTACCATTCACTCGAGGTGAGTTCATAGCCCCCTTTTTACTACGTGATTGTTTTACAAAATCTACGGGGTGAATTACATTGCTTGTTTTACTATTGGACACAAGTGTTTTTCTAAGTGTTTTCAAAGTGTTTACAAAGTGTATGCTATCCAGATTACTGCCTGAATATTATTGCTAAGTTACCTTATTGCCGTGAAGTCCCTATTTATCATGAACCGTTAATTGCTATTGTAGTAAGCGCGAGTGTTGTGGATAGATCTATCGGGACTGACAATCCCCACCTTTCCTTGGGTCACTAGTTTGATCAAGGTGCATTTAACATTGAGAGGTGTTAGGTTGTTGGCAAGCATCCTATATTCTGATTGGGGCACAAATCTAGTTAAGGCTTCGGGGTCATGAGCTTAGTGCAATAATAAACGTTTTGGACTACTGAATGTGTTTCAGAGTCTACTATTACTTTGATCTTGTGGTCCACCCTTTTTACCGATAAACCTATGATTTCACTCAACCTTTGTGTTGACTTTTAGCATGTAATTTCAGGTCCTAGGGTATGAAGATTGGAGGGGAGCCGTGGCGGATATCAATGAAGACGGATTCTGTGTTTTATCTATATTCAATGCAACTTTTATTATCTTTAAAAATTTAAGTCATCTTTTGTGTATTATGAAGCTTTTGTTTAATTAAATATGTAATTGAAATGTTTATTACTCTTTTAAAACATATGGGACCTAATGTATAAACTCTGATATTTTGCTATGGCATCGAATGAAATCTTGTCTTAAACGTCCATTTATGGTCGTTTCCTATATCTTGGATGTTGTACTTTGACGTAGCACCCCATTGTTACCATTCCGCTGCTACCTGATTTTGGGGGTGTTACAATAAGTAGATTGTTGTGATCATTGTAAGTATAGTTAGATTGGGGTGATCTTAGAAAGTAGTGATAGATTGGTGTGATCGTAGTAGTGTCTTGGTGAAGTGAAGTTGTGAAGCAAAGTGAAGTTGTGAAGTAGAGAGAAGTTGTGTACTGAAGCCAAGTTGTGTATTATCGTGAAGTGGTGTGTTTATTTATGATAGATTGGTTCTAGCTAGGATTAGAACTCGACATTTCGCTTAGTGTCGGAAATTGATGTAAGCTAAGTTATGTACGGTTTTCTCCGCCTAAAGGGAGCTTGTTGACGTAGTGAATTTATATCTTATCATTACTTACTTGATTAGTTAAATTGTTCATATTGTGCATATTGTGAATTAACATAAAGTCGAACTAAATTTTTTATAAACAAAACATTAATTTAAAAAGCGATAAACTATTCAACCCCCCTTCTAGTTTTCCACAGGATGAAACCTTTGTCCTAGAGTTCTTTGAGTTGACCCCACAACTCCTCCATTTTAGAAGGTGCCAATTGATAGGGAGATTTCGCGACCGGTATTACTCCAGGGACTAACTCAATCCGAAATTCAATTTCCCGAATAGGGGGTAATCCTGATAGGTATTCGAAAACACCTCAGGAAAATCTCTCACTACTACCATCTCTTCTTGTTTTTGTTCCTTGGCCTTAGCACTCATAACATGCTTCATTTTCTCCTTCGGTATTTCTCTTATAACTCTAAGTACTTTTCCGTCCGGTAGGGGTATTTTAATTACTTTCTCATGACAAATTATCTCAGCCTTATGGTTGGATAACCAATCCATTCCTATGATCACATCAAAACTCCCGCTTCCAAATGGTATCAAATTAATATCAAACTCGTGACCTTCTATTTCTAGTTTACAACCCTTAATGACCTTATCGATTTCTACTAGTTGTCCGCTAGCTATCTCAATCTCATAACTAAATCCTAGGTCACTAGGTTCTATGCCTAACAGAGGTATGAAAGTAGTGGAAACAAAGCTATAGTCGACACCAGAGTCAAATAAGGTTGTGGAAAAATGATTGTTCAAAGTGAACGTACCCGTCATGATGTTCGGGTCTTGGCGATCCTCCTATGCTCCCAACATAAATGCCCTTCCACGTGCCTGGTTACCGTTGTTCCCACGACCCTGACCCTCATTAACAGCCATAATTTGGTTCTGATGGTTTCCTTGGCCTCTAAGCCTGATTCAACCTAGGACAAGCTGCCTTGAAATGATTAGTACTACCCCACTCGTAACATGTCCTCATAGTTGGTTTTCTAGCATTGATGGGGTTCATATTCCTAGGCACCACTCTACAATCCTTAGTAAAATGTCTTGGGAGGTTACAGTTGAAACAAGTGCGACAGGGTGTCTCAGGTGGATGGTGAAAGTTACAGGTGGTACACTTGGGTGTCGTACCCATGTTCTCTCTCCTAACAGGGTTTGTGGTTGTAGCAAAAGCATTCCCAGTCCTAGTTCTCTTGTTATCATCCCTCCCATTCCTATCTTTACTAGGCTCTCCACCATTCCCTCTCTTCTCATGATTCTTTTTTAGTGACCCATTCCTAATGGCCTCATCAGTCAGTATACCAGCAATCTGCATAGCCTTTCGAATGGTCGTTGGCTCCGTTGCTGCCACCATCCGTCGAATCTATGGAGCAAGGCCATAAATGTACCTTGCAATACTTTTGTTCTCAGGGGTAACTAAGTGAGGAACTAACTTAGCCAACTCATTGAATCTATCAGTATACGCAGCATGGCCAGCCTCGACCATGGCCTGATTCTACGACTTAGTTTCCAACTTTTCCATCTCATTATTTAGGCAAAATTCCTCTCTAGTCAAAGTCTTAAAGTCTTCCCATGACATACCTACAGCGGCCTCTCAACCTCATGTGTGGATTTGAGAGTTCCACCATGTAAGAGCCTTACTAACAAATGATCCAGCAGTGTACTTTACCTTTTGATTATCCCTACACCCACTCATATCCTGAACTGATTCCATCTTCTCAATCCAACGGATATACACTATTGCACCTCCCTTACCATCATACTCTTTTGGGTTACAAGCTAAGAATTCCTTATAGGCACAACCCCTACGGTCGTTGTTCTCAATGAAATTCCAAACATCGCCTTGGATGTCGTCATTTACAGCATCACCATTTTGATTACTACCAATTCCCTGATCACTACCTTGGCTACCTACTTGGGCTACAATAGTGGGAAGTAAAATTTTCAATTGTTGTGCAATCATAGTGGAGAAGTCAGGGACTTCGTCAACACCACCATTCACCTCACTACCTTGACCACCTACTTGGCCACCTTGACCATCAATCCTACCACTACCCTGATAACCAGATTAACCTCTAATTCTACCACCTTCCTTACCAGTCCGTCCACCTGTCCTTCCTCCTCGTGGTGCGGCAGTTGCCTGACCAGCACTTCGTGTCGTCATCCTTGGTGGCATTATCTACACGAGGAAGGACATAGGTAACGTTAGGTAGGCGAGAAGGTCACTATATATATATATATATCTAATATACTATAACATACATACTACGGTCCTAAGGTGTCAACACCGATTTGTGTGAACGATAATAATAAATATGCTTGAGTCGTGATACGTTTATAACTACGTTGGCCACCAAATTTATACCTGTATCCTTTCCTAGTCGTACCCAGTATTAGGCTCACATATTTCAATGATCGACTTAACTAATATGATATACTATATAACCATATAAGAAAGTATAAGCGGAACACCGCTCACATAGATCCTATAGCGCAACTATATGAAGGTTCCTAGGTTATAGTCTAGGTCAAACCACCTAGTTCTTTATAAACTTGGATCTGATTACCAATCTGTCACACCCTGACATAGGCAAAAACATGGGTATGCATCGAAGAATGATCAATCATAACACAAGATACAAAATAGAGAAATATAAAATGCATTAATGAAAAAGTGTCATGAATATCATCCACCTCAAGTACAAACTTAAGTGAAATCCCAACAAGAACACATCACATAGTCACTTACAAATCCAAATGCCCACGTAGCGGTCCATATCAATCCTAGAACAACAATCCTCAAACTACTAAGATCAAACAAACTCCAAATGCAAAACTTCTTAATACATGATCCATATAGGATACCCTTAAGGTCTGTTATCTCGCATCACAACCTTACTGATCATTAACTTCACCTAAAAATGATACTCGAAAATGTTAACAATAATGTTGGTGAGCTCGTAGGTTTGAAGAAACCTAGTTGTTGTGCCAATATTTCAAACAGATGGACAATTGTGCAATATGACAGTGAATATATGCAAATACAATTAAACCCATGACTTAGAATCCCCGCTAATCATGTACCATGACCTAGCATCCTCGCTAGTTATCAATCTAGCATATACCAATGCTCTTGGGGTCGCAACCCCGAGGTTATATGCACCTAAAGGCCTCCCAGTACTGGAGCAGTTACATAGGGCAACCTTTCACAAACATAGCAAATCTATGCTAATCACACCTTGCCATGCATCTCGATGCATGCAAGAACAATCATACCACATAATATTCACATAGTAGTCATAAGCACATCAATTGTCCCAAAAACAAAACCACATTTCGCACAGTTCAGAAAAACAGTTCAAAAAACATTTGAGGTCAGATGCGCATTGTACGGTCATTCTTAACATTTTCAGTGGTGTGATGGTTGATGACTTATCTTCAAAAATAACATACTTCCAACTCATACTTTAGTATAATATATATACTTATACTTCGCTAATATAATAGATAAGTAATCTAAGATAATAAATACATATGTATATATCTCGGTATATCCATTCGGTACTCTTAGTTACCATTAATTCATTGTTTAAGTTATAAGAAATGAAACGTTAATTCATACTAGACAATTTAGAAAAGTTTTCGTAAAAATATATTTTTCGTCTTTTAGTCGACTTATTATAATAATAATATTTTATTATTTTATTAAAAATCGCGTTTTGAGTAAAAATTCTAAGTATAGACTTTTTACGAAATTTTGACATGACCCGTTCGTTTATACAACGTTTTCCAAGGTTTTTAAACCTTTATTTCAAACCATTTTCCACAAATTCACCATTTTTTGACAATATACCAAAATCGTTTCTCGCAACGTTTACCAAAGCATATTTCCAAATCAACTTTCAACATCATTTCATAAGTATGTTTTGCTTTCCAAAAGTCCGTCAAATCTCATAAAACGACTAGTTTACGCTTATTGGGCCTTAAGGCATAATAAGGATCCATTAAGATATTCATATGTATAATATATAATTTAGGCCCAATACCAAAGCCCATTAGTAAATATAAGCCCAAAAAAATAGCTAACAAAATAACCTAGACCATAATAAGCCACGGCTTATTGGGCTTATTGGGTCGTGATCCCATAAGGTCCTAAAAACTATAATAAGCTTTTAAATAAGCTAATACGCTAAGTAATATATTCGGTTATCACCATAAGCTATCAAAATAGTCCACAATTATACGACATATGAGGTAAATAACCAAAATCACTCATACTTGTCTTCCTTGTGGTCTTTGAACCATAATAAGCCTAAAATAAGTCCAAAAATGCTTAATAATAAGCCAAATAATCCAATATCCAAAATAAGCTATAAAACAAATAAATATTTTTCAACCATCACAACCACGAAAATAAAACTACAAAAACCTTTTCCCCTTTTATCTTTGTTCGAACCCAAACCGAACCCTTTATAACCTTTCGCAAACTTTTCATTTTCGATTTTTAACAAACGCACCGTACAACTAGCTTCTATGCATCATTTAACACACAAAAGTACAAGTTAAATCAAGATTTAGAATACTTACAAAGAGGGTTTTGGAAAGCGAGAATGAATGCGAACCGACTAACCAAAGGTACTTTAAACAATAACCCGAATACTAAAATCAACCCACGACTCCCAAAATCTTCATGTATTTTATCAAATTTTCAAAAAATTATAAGTGTGTGTGTGTGTGTTTTAGGCCGAACGAACAAACCAAGAGAGAAAAAAAGAAATGTTTTGGTGTGTGAAGGTAAAATGAATGTGTGTGCTTTTGCTTAAGTTATAAGCACAAAATGGTACAAGAGATGGACCACCTTGCTAAAAAAATGCCATCCTTATCCCCTATGAGACTAGAACCGGATATGGCATCCTAGGAGGGTCTCGGGATGTCGTTTTTGTGTCGGGTTCACTTAAAACGCAAAATCCTCAATCGTAAAATATTTCTCGAAGTTATTTAGAATTTTATTCACTTTAAAAATACTTTTCCTATAACCTAGAGTATTTACACGACTTATTTCAACCTTAAACTTCCCAAGAATCATTTTTAACATTATCGGACGTGTCGAGACTCGTTTTTGGCATTTCACACTATTCACGGGTCAAACCACCCAGAACATAATCAACATAATAATACCCTCTAAAAAGGATTATTATACACCATATAACCATAAAGCACCTCAATCACATAAATTCACCACCGTCAACACGGTACAAGTTCTAACAAAACTGACAAACGTCAAATAGTCAAAAAGACTAAATTAGAACATTCAAATCACAAAAAAAGAAAGGGTTACAATTAGCCCCCTCGATTTGTTGACTCTAGGTACCCTCATCATGTTTGTCTTCTGTAGAGATCGTTATATGGACTTGAAACAAACACCTCATGCTTGGTTTCAGCGGTTTGTAGGTTATGCCACACGGGTCCGATTTTATCACAGTTGTTGCGATTCTTCATTGTTTGTTTATAGACAGGGCTCTCAGGTTACTTATTTACTTATATACGTGGATGATATTATTCTTACAACATCTTCTCCAGCTTTACTTCAGCAGATTATCGACTCTTTACATAGTGAGTTTGACATGACTTATCGGGTACTTAATTATTTTCTTGGTATCTCTGTTGTCCGTCATCCTACATGATTGTTTTTGTCTCAGTGGAAGTACGCTCTTCAGCTCCTTTAGCGTGCTCACATGGTTACTTGTAACCCTTCTCGGACACCAATTGATACGAAGTCCAAACTGGGTCCAAAAGGTGTTCCTGTTCAGGATCTTACTTTGTATCGCAGTCTTGCAGGGGGCTATAGTATCTCACATTTATACGTCCATATTTTTCTTATGCAGTACAAGAAATTTGTCTTTATATGCACGATTCGTGGGAGCCACATTTTTTCGCTCTCAAGCGTATCTTGCGATACATTCAGGGGACTTTGGATTTTGCTCTACATTTATATGTATCTGCCACTACTTCTCTGGTTGGTTATACTAATGTTAATTGGGCGTGTGATAACCGGTAACCTGTTCAGGGTTAAGTATTATAAAATATTATAATTTCGTATTTGGAAGTCTTTCGATCTTGTCAGTTTTCCTGATGAAAGCTAAAAAGTTGACTCTAGTTGACTATTTTTGCGTAAAACGGTTACGGTTTAACCGGGAGATTGATGGAGTTTTGAATTTCGAGAGAAAATCACTTTTGATTTGTCTTTCCATTTTAGAGTATTTGGTTGCTATATTAAGTAATCCCGGGAAGCTTTCCCCCGATTTTTGAAAATCGTCACTTAGCGCGTACCGGCACGACAGTTGTTTGGAAATAAGTTTAAGTGATTCAGAAGTGTGAAATAAGCTTATTTATTTAAATAAATTCATGATTTTAGAAAACGTTGGTTTAAAACGTAAATCGTTGGTGTTTGATTTGGAAGTTTTTAGAAAAACGGTCATTTTCGCGAAATTCGATAAAAGACCGTTACGGTCGTTAAAACGTAGATTTTGAGCAAGTTGGTTTTGACAAAGTGTATTTGGGGGATTTAAAATGTTTTCATAATTGTGAGGATGGTTTGGTTGAGTTTTTAACAAAAAATCATGTTTTCGGTCCTGACCTAGCCGACATCGTCTAAATAGAATTTTTGTAGTAAATTAAGGTGATATGTGTCATATAAATAACCTAGATTTAAGGAAAAGTGATTTTAAACGCCATGGAAATATTAACTAAACTTGGGTAATATTTTAAATCATCAAACTTTGAGCTTTTATGTGGTCTCGACACGAAAAGAAGAACCCGAGACCAGTGTTCTGAAAGTCTCAAGGCATACTAGGGCGCAAAGGAGGTCAATGAGCCTTGAGGCGAGGCGCATACCAAAGCGTGAGATTCATAAATATGAGTCACACTAAGTACACTATTTTTTATGACATATGTCACACTTTTATGCGGATTGAATAAAACAAAAATAAAATTTGAGATACTTAATAATTAATACATTTAACAAAGCTCACATTTAAACCAAAAATATCAAGCAAGCAAGTGAAGCAACGTATCAATATTCAAGCATAATGCTACATTATCATGATAATATTTCATAAAGAAACTACTTGATGAAACAAATTAAGAGACTTCAATCTAAGTCGTCAAATTCCCCATCGTCATCATCATCTTCAAATGTGTATCGTTCCTTATTGTGATCAGATTCATCCTCCTTGACATCTTCTTCTTTAGTTTCATTATTCTTTAAAACCACAACGTCATCATCTTAATCCAAAGGTTTTGTCTAGAACTAAACCCTCCCCTTTCCCTTCCCTTTGAGCTTGAACTAGCATAACCATCACTGGATCTAAGATTATAGTTTAACTCATCTACGTGGCTTTGACCCTTCCTTACTGGTACATCCTCATAATATTATAGTTCGACTCGCATCATTGGAACTAAGTTTGTGGTTTGTGACTTGCAAGAAGCCTCTTCAAAAAGTAGACAATATACATATGATGTGAAGTGATTACATATGTGTCAAATTAAAAAGAGAAGTTGAATAAATAGAGGAATATGAAGAAAATTGGAGGCGCTTGTTTCACTATATTGTATGTATTTAATTTTCTTTATTAGGGTTATTATTTAGTAGATTATATATAAAGGCCCATGTGATTTTGTATTTGTGTCTCAATATTAAGATAAAAAGGCCCAAAACCCGTTACATGTGCTAGGCGCGACTACTCCCAAGGCGCAAAATCCTAAGGTGCTGTGATTTTTATAGGATTTATGCATGTTGTGAGCCTCGATCTAAAAAATCCCAAAGGCTGGAGTCTCGAGGGATTTAGGGAGTAGGCGCGCCTTAGGCGTGATTTTTAAAACATTGCCCGAGACCCCCCTAGGATCCATTTTCGGTCAAGATAAGCAATAAAGGACAAGATGGCTATATTTAAGCTAGGTTGTCTCACTAGTACTCTTATATTTACCACCACCTCAAACAATTTGATTCATTCACTCATTTTTAAATCAAACACAAAAATTTTATCTCTCTTCTCTCTCTTTATTCGAACGAGCAACAAGGGTAAGAAACCAAATATTTTTCAAGATTACCAAGAACACGGGTTAAGAATAGATAGTGGGTTAATAGTTAGTAGACTCGGGTTATATAAAAGGTATTCGAGTTCGTTCTCTTCGCGTCAAAACCTGTTAGGATCTAGAACTAGATAGGTCTTCTAGCCTTTGTGAATGTATAGTACTTATGTAATCACAAGCACATACGTGAGAGACTCTAGCAAATGTTTAGGCGGAAACTAAACAATTCAA
>BQNB010058278.1:0-35619 GCA_026074375.1 Tanacetum coccineum
GCCTTGTACTAAGAAAGTTGCTAATTCTCCTTGTGAAGGAAGTAGTTACTTCGCCTTGGCTTGGAAAACTGTTAAATCGCCTTGCCTTGGAAAACTGTTAAATCTCCTTGCCTTGGAAAACTATTAACTCGCCTTGTACTGAATGCTTGTTAAATCGCCTTGCAAAGAAACCTTGTTAACTAGCCTTGCAAAGAAACCTTGTTAACTCGCCTTGCAAAGAAACCTTGTTAACTCGCCTTCACCTGCAATTGCTAAATCGCCTTCACCTGCAATTGCTAAATCGCCTTCTACAAGTCCGAAACTCAAAATTTTCAAAAAACAAAAAGACTCACTTTTGATCATTTTTTCCCAAAATTTCTTGTACAACTAGTATTACTAAGCCTATAGGTACCTTAAAAATGCAAACTTTATAGTTTTTAAGCCAAAAAATTTAAAATCAAAATTTCTACTTTATCAAGCTTTTCGAACACAAAAATGCACAAAAATTTGATGTTTTCTTTGATTTTAAGCTTGTACACCTATATCCAAGGATACTAGATCAGATTTACCTATGTAAATAATCTTTTAGTGTATAATATAGCTTCGAAAACAAGAAGAACAAGAAGAAAAAAGGTACGATTTAAAAGAAAGAAACAAAACAAGAAACAAACACAAAAACTAAGCAAAATCACTCCATGGCTCTTGATACCAATTTTGGAAAACTTATGTAATCAGTAACACCAAAGAACTAAGAAGAAATCTAGAGAGAGAAAGAGGTTGGATGGATGCTTTTAGTGAGAGAAATAGAACAATAACATACACACTTAAATTATGAGAATAAAACAACCAACCAATACCCTCTCCACATGAGGAGAGGGTATTTATACCCTAAGTAAATGGCGTGTGGGCTTGGGGCTCATGGGCTTTCCATGGGCCTTGGGCTAACTAGCCTACTTAAGTTCCAAAAATAACTTAACGCTATCTAATGATATCTATGGAAGTAACCGACACTTTCGTGTTCCTAACAGACATTATGGACCCACTACCACCGCTAAAAAAGTCTTAGATTCTGGCTTTTACTGGCCGGCGATCATCAAAGAAGCTCATACTCTAGTTCGCCTTTGCGACGTATGTCAAAAACCAAAAATATATCCAAAAGAGATGAATCGCCATTTAATAGCATCCAAGTATGCGAAGTTTTTGACATATGGGGTATAGACTTTATGGGACCATTCCTAAAATCATATAAATTCGAATATATCTTAGTCGTCGTAGATTATGGCTGAAGCTCAAGATTTACCAACTAACCATGCTAGAGTCGTTATCGCATTTCTTAAAAAACTGTTCTGCCATTTCGGAATGCCAAAAGCTCTCATAAGCGATAGAGGAACTCAGTTCTGTAATAAAATAATAGAAAAACAATGAAAATATACGGTGTGACTCACTGATTCTCTACATCCTATCACCCTCAAACAAGCAGACAAGTAGAAAATATAAATAGAGCCCTTAAAAGAATCCTTGAAAAGACAGTAAAAGACAATCCCGCTGTTTCGTCAAGAAAACTCGATGATGCTCTGTGGGCATTCAGAACCGCTTACAAAACACCAACAGGAACCACACCATATAAACTTCTATATGGAAAAAAACTGCTATTTTCCATTTGAAATTGAACACCATGCATACTAGGCACTTGAAAACTGTAATCTTGACCTCATCGCGGCTGGTGAGAAAATAATGTTTCAGTTACATGAACTAGACGAACTGCGCCATCAGGCATATGAAAATTCTCGTCTATATAAAGTAAGAACCAAAGTCTGGCATGATAGAAAATTAAAAATGAGAAAAGACTTTAAAAAGGAAACAATGTGTTGTTATTCTACTCGACATATAAATTCAAATAGCCTAAGCTTATATCTATATGGCTTGGACCATATATTGTAAAACATCAATATCCATTCGAATATGTTGAGTTATATGGAAAAGATGGCAAAACTTTTATTGTTAATGGCCATCGACTCAAGTTATATCATGAAGAAGACACTTATAACGACCGAAGGGAAGAACTCATACCCTTCTATCCCAAAGAATGAACCACCGAAGCATGAGTCTAGCTAATGACTCTGAAAAATTAAGCGCTTCTCGGGAGGCAACTTATCTCCTTTCAACTTAAGTGTGGAGGAGGACCATGAATATATATATATATATATATATATATATATATATATATATATAATGAAATAACTAAAAAACCCAAAAGTATTTTCTTTTGTGTTTTTTGTTTGTTTAATCATTTCAGGTGTACAAGTAAAAAAATATTCATGCCTATGGATAGCTCTCTCGCAGCTACATTCTCTTATGCCCTAGGAAGTCTCATTTTCCTTTTTTTATATCTTTATCAATTTCACATTGAGGGAAATGTTCAACTTAAGTGTGGAGGGAGAGTCAAATAGGAAAAAAATAAATATATCAATTCCCTTCATGTTTCCCCTGTAATCTAACCACGTTTTAACTGATATTTTATAAAAATTAATATAAAGTTTTTCTTCTAAAAATAAAAAAAATGTATATCTCACTAAGTAAGGCAAATCCATTTGGATTGAGATTATAACTAGCACAAAATACTCTACTAAATTGTGAGGAAATTCTAGCCTTTGATGCATATCTTTTACACATTTTATGAGAGTGCCGATAATTTATTAGCTCTAGAACTTATGGTTGATTATCATTTACTAGACCGCAGTGAGGTTAATTTATAGACAATTTCACATGATAAGAGGAAAATAATCCCCATGTAATCTTGCTATTCTGCAGCACTCACTTTTAGTACTAAAAGTCTCCTAAATACAATATGCTCAAATTTCTAGGTTCTATGTCAGATCAAGTTATCGTTATTGATATCGTTTGGTATTAAAAAAATCAAGGAAAAAAATAATATGTAATGTTGTTATAACGCTTTGGTTTGGCACATGTTATCATTATATATCCCATGTTCACCCACATCATATTTCTACATTTTGCCTCTTTAAGATTTTTTTAGGTGCTCACACCCAATCGGTCATGTTTATGTATCTTGTATAAGCATATGGTAGTTTCATGAAATCATAAGTAAATACTAATGGGTCTAGCCAGACATATTATAAGGAAGTAAAGAACACAAATCAATCAAACAACACATAGACATATTGAATGATAAAAGATAAAGGATCTCACTTGATTAGAACATCATTTAATGACAGATACAAGAGGGTTTTGACACCCTATAAACGGCCTCAGTAGCAACCAAATTCGTCTTCTAAAACTAGGGTTCCGATCCCAAAGGTTACATACCCTGAAAAACCCTAAATACTGTGGGTATATATAGAAAAAGAAGTCGCGACGACGTCGCAAGGTTTCTGACGCCGTCGCTTCGCCGAATCTTCTAGGGTTTCTTTTGAGGCAGCTATCTTCTGAAGCCGTCATGAAGGTCCTGACATCGTTGCTTGTAGGATATGACGGTGTCGCGAGGAATTGAGACGCCGTCTTCAGGCACTGTACATAATTCTTCAAGAGACCTCGGTGTAGAGTCGTAGTCTTGTCCGTTTCTTCTCCAATTGAGCCCAAGTCACGCGTATTTCCTCCAAAAGCCATCCAAATGCTAAAAACACAAAAACAAATGATAAAGCACATAATCTGGGCATATTTGCTTGATTTAGGGGGTTAAATGACCCTGAAAAAGTGTATAAAATGACACCTCATCAAATACCCCTACACTTGGGATTTCCTTATCCTCAATTAAATGGGCTTTCTTACCTACACAATAGCAATATTGGGGGCATTTAACCTATTCTTTAAAAGTAGTTTATGATACAACCTTCTAGACCTCGTAATTAAAAGCACATAAATCATATACTAGCACCTCACATAAGTGTTTGGATTCTCTCTTTCACTCAGGTGTATAATAAATTATAACAATATGGAAAACAGAAAATTTAACACTCATTACCTGTCATAGCATACAAATTACCATAGGCTTGGTAAAGGATCAAACCTTTACTGCTAGGCGCAAATATTAATCATTACTATCAAAGAGGCTTTTAAGTATAGTGGGGTATAGGTGTAAGATAACATTAATGGAAACGGAAACGGAAACGGATGAGAAATATTTAGGGGTGACTTTTTGGGTGAATTTGGGGTGAAGTGGTTAGTTAATTACTTACAAGAATACACGTTGGTTGGGTTGTTAAGCCAAAGACTCAGACAAAGATATACAAACTCTACAAAACTCTACATCAATCTTTTTTCTTTTTCTTTTCTATATTTTTTAATGATAAAAGATAACATAATACATCACTTGGGGTTTATAAACATATCCCTACACTTGAGTTTTAGAACTCATAATTACAATCTAACTAATGACCCGAATTGAGATGGATCAAAATAACATGGAGACTATCAAACAAATATGGGGGTAATGATTTAACTTTTCTTCACCATTCATCCGCAAAATACATACTACCATGAATCCTAATCGTCCCAAAACTGTATTTACAAGGATAACGACAAAGCAACCGTGTACTAAAATAATTAACTTAGGTTAAACCAAGAATGTACTAAAAACAAGTACATACAAGATAGGCTAAGGCAATTTGGATGTAACGATGGGTTTAAGGGTTAAACAATGCTCTTCATTAATAGTCAGAATTAACCAGAAAATTATGAGATCCGTGAAAAGGATAGGCTTGGAGGGGTGTACTAAGGGTATCATACACTAAAATGAGTGCATGGCAAGGTGTGAGATAGTTATATGATCGAGGTGACCATCATAACAATTACAGGTTTAAAAGATGGGTTAATCCTAGTACCTCTTATCTAGCAAATCCTAATACTCACTATGCGGTCTCGGGATGCATCACAAAAACAAGTTCTAGAATTTAATACACTACCGGTACACTCATATAATTTTAAATCAATACCAATGTTCTAGAAAAAGCGACAAAATCACATATACACATCCATAACGATGGAATAGATACATATGATTACTCACACCTTAACTCGAGAACGTTAAAGGTAAAATTATCTTGGGTATCAAAAATGGATACCTGAATTTCTATAGATCTAATGATATATACAACAAAACTTTTAGGGTTTACTCTATGAAAGCAGTAAAGATAGAATGAATGTGATGATATAATCAAGGTTTCTTCATGATTATAAGCAAATTACAAATTTTGGATATTGTACAAGTCATTTTTTCGAAAAAAAAAATCGAATTTTTACAAAACTGGAGGCGCGACGCCGTCAGGATAATTTCTGATGCCGTCTTCAGCCACTGTGAAAATTTCCAATTTATTTTTCTTGAAAATTTTCCTGCACGCGATTCTATTAGTTATTACTTGTGTAAAACGCTACATAAAACCTGAGATTAATCATTACAATCATATGACTCGAAACTGATGCAAATTAATCTAAACAATTTATTTTATATGTTTGAAACGGTTCTTATAAACCAGATATTTTCCCCTACACTTATTTGATGCAAAATACATTTGATTGCAATTAATACGAAGTTAAAAACAAAGCAAAGCATCATCACAAATTATTCAAACATATAAGACTAAACTATAAAGAGTTAAAACACAAGACACTCCTAAATACGAGAAATTAAATATTGGGTTGCCTCCCAAAAAGCGCTTTTCTTTATTTAACGAGTCTTGTAGCTAGACTCGGATTCACACGTCCTTACATGACTTCGTGCAGGCTCGCATGCCCATGGATAAGCCATTCTTTTATACTTTCATCCACTTGGTATTCAGGACCTAGGTTCAAACAATTCTTGTACATAGATGTGTTCTTCTCGTAGGCATCCCTAAACTCGTTAATTAAATCTCTTTGACTTAGCACAGGGATAGGTGGGATCTTACTCTACGATACGTGTCCCTAACTTTTAAACCTAGGTATAGTGCAGGGCATTTGGAATGTGTAGTTATCAAAGATCCTAGTGAAGGATATCAGTCCTTTAGCACAGTCAAATTCAAGCTTAGTGACTTTTCTAAAGGGTTTGTCCATCACAACATCAGTCATATCTCTTACAATAAACTCTCAAATGTCCTATAATACCACAAAATCCGTGATGCAAGTGAAACTCCTAACAAACACATAGACATCCTTAACGTTGAAAACTAAGTTTCTCCCTGTACTTCCTAATCCGTCTACCATTATAGTATTATAGGCCTTATGCGTAAATGTTCATTGGTAAAAAAGGGTCAAAGTAGGCGATAAACTTTCTAAAGCCAATCATACACTGGAATGCCAACTCATCCCCATCAAAACTATTAATCACCTTTTTCGGCATAACTTCCCTACATTACCACATTCTTCTAGCCTATTTAGGACTTCCCCATCATCTGAATCAAGAAAAGGGATACAAGGGGTGTATCTACCAATCCATCATTGGGCTCCGGGTTATCCTTATTAATTTCATTAGGTTGGTTTATGAAGCCGTTAAGGAATTGGTTAATGTTCTCAAGGCAAGAATCGATATAGGCCGAGATTGTCTGTAGCTCATTGAGCTCTCGAACAACCTTTGCATGCAGCGCATTTGGTAGGATAGGTGGGTTATTGGTCGATGGTGGATTCACACTCTCTATAGTGAAGAACAGAATAGTCAATAAAAATTACAAAACGGGCACAAAAAGAAAGAGATTGACCACAAGAAAGCTAATTTAAAGAAAAATAAAAATTTTCACTGATAGAATCACGTAAGTTGACCTAAGTTAAATCAATGTTCCAAAACTAACCTATTCCTGCATGGGTGCCAAAAATCCTGATGGCGGTTGTCGTTAGACTTCAACACGAAGTTTTACAACTACCTAGGCAGAGTACCTAACCGTTGTAGTGTAGTAAGGCAAGACTCGAGGGCTGTTATTGTGCTAGCGGGAATAGGTTGTGAAGGCTTAAACACTTATCTAACAAAGGTCTATGGGTGAGAGGAAGTGATTTTTGTTATTTTATGTTTTTTATAAAAGTAGGTAAAAACATAGTTTGAGAGGTTGGTTGGTTTTTTAGCTAATTAAACTAATAATAATAAAACAAATCTATTCTACTTTGGTGATAACTATATGGTAAACAAACGTATTTACTTGATCATGCATTACTCCTTATTATGTTTCTCCAAATTATGTTGCTTTGTCACCCTTGTAATGATCTGTGTAAGTATTTCCTAAGTCATGAACGAATTACACGAACCCACCGTTTATGTAATATTTTGTTAAGGAAAGGCACAAGTAAGGTAGTATGAAGACTATTACAAGGCCCCTAAGAGTATATTACATGCATTAAAACACTTAAGAGGGATAAACCATATTAGGGGTAATGTAGTATGAAGACTGTTGTTGATGGTATCCTTTCTACACACTCGCATTTCCCTAGACGTCTATGCCAATTTAATATCTTATGGCTAGTTTTCTAAAGCCTAATGTGCACATCCATCATAAGAAGCAACATAATAAAGATCTACATAATAACTTTCTTGCAATCATAAGTAAATACTAATGGATATAGCCAGACATATTATAAGGAAGTGAAGAACACAAATCAATCAAACAACACATAGACATATTGAATGATAAAAGATAAATGATCTCACTTGATTAGAACATGAGTTAATGGCTGATGTGTTTCAAAAGCTTTAAATTTATAATAACTAAAATTACCAATTTTATTATAGGGAAACACACGGGTAAAACTATAACCAACGTATGTAGTATAATCTTTAGGTAAGACCAGGTCGTCCATAGGGATTTGCGTAGTATCGAATAATTAGCTGAAAAATAAACTTTAACAAATGTGAGATATATGACTACTCGAATAATTTCATATAATTCATAAGCAATGGTAATAGTTACGATCTTAGACTTAGGACTTTAATTTACAAAAAGTATTTTCTCATCAAAAAACATTTTCACAAATTAACTCGTTTAACTTAAGACTTATGTTTAGCTAACTCGATCAGATGTGTCACTCAAATAATCCAGTTACTATTATGTCAAATCTCTTTTTGTTTATCAAATAACGTAAGTGGATTTCTCGTCACAGACGATAAAGATCATAGACAAACCTTTAAAACTATATAGATCACAACGGGTCTTTCGACCTATACCGGTGTGAGTATACAATCAAAGTTGATAATCAAAGTTGACAAGATCAGACACGATAGGATTATAACAAAAGCTTAAGATTAACAAGATCGTAATTATACCAAATGCTTATTCATTATATTATTTTCACCGAGTAGTCATGAGAGATTTAGCCTCTCATGGCTATGAAGTTCATAACAAGATTAAATTGATAAACAAGAAACATACTGTAACCGGGTAAGAGTATGGATCAAAACTTTCCCGTAACAAGTATGGAATCTAAGTACACCCTTTTATTCTTAGAACTATGATATTGTTCTTCCTCGTTCTTCTTGATTTGATCTTGAATCTTCAAAAGGTATGGTGTTTATGGCTTAGGAAAAGGTTAGGGAGGTTTAGGATATTTTAAGGAAAAGGGATAGTGTGTGAGATGAGAGGAGTGTGTGAGAATGAGTTGATGAAATGTGTGAGAATTTTGGCTCTATTTATAGGCTGATTTTCGGGTAGAAGTGCGGCGCACAAAATAATTTGTGCGGCGCACTTGGTGTGTTAATGCGATAGTATTTAATGACTTCATTTATTTTGCGTAGCCAGATGGGAAGTGCGGCGCACAATTTTGTAAGTGTGGCATACTTAGGGTGTTAATGCACTATTTTTACCGGGCTTTTAATTCTTTTGACTTTGAGGAAAAAGTGCGACGCACAAAGGTAAGTGCGGCGCACATTTGCATTTTTCAGCTTGAGACTTTATCTTTTCTTGTATCTTGCTTTTCGAGGTGTATAAGTACTTTATCTTTGCTTTATTTAACCTCGGAATGTTTTCAAGTGAACCTGCAAGTATTTCATGCTATTAAGTATCAAAAGTTCATGAGAAATGATAAAATATATATAAATAACGCCACCAAAAACATGTATAGTTTAGGCGTTATCAGGAAGAAAACAAGCATGATGATGATGAAACACAAAGAGATGAGTAAGTACACTCGGATGATGATGAACAAACTGAATTAAACAACGAAGATCAAGCGGATAATGCTGAAAAGAATGATGAAGACAAAGCAGAAGAAGAAAAAGATATCGATCAAGAACGTATTCAAGATGAACAAGCTAAAGATGAGGTAGCAGGTGTTTTGGTCTCAATGACACATAAAGGGAAACCTAAACTAATGATCTCCACATCCAGCCAATCAGTATCATCTAGCTACGGAAATTAATTTCTTGTCTCTTCTCCTGAACGTTCATTACTGGGTACTATTAAGGAATCTACAGATGCAAAAATTACATCTATGGTAGATGTACTAATTCAACAAAAGATTCCGCCCGTACTTTCAGCACCTTTGCTTGATGTACTTGCATCAGTTGTTCCTCTAACACCAACAAATCCAACACCTCCACCAATCCAAACAACAACAATAACTACAACTACTGAAGCTCCATCCTCCACCACTGCAATTCCCGATTCTAAAACTCTTTCTGCTCTCCGGCTTAGATTATCTGACTTGGAAAAGAAGTCAAAGAACTCAAACAAGCTGATCTCTCTTAAATAATTCGTGCATCAATTAGATCTGAAGTTCCATCAGCTGTAAATAAGTATCTGATAGCCTTAAAATATGTTGACTTATCTGGAATTACATTAGTTAATAAATAGCCAAACACGCAGGGACTAGATTAGACTATATAGTATAGTTTAGTTGTGTTTGGACTATAAATACCCCCTCCATACTTCCATGGAGGGGTGAGGATTCATTTTGTAATAATCTTAAAGTGTGTGTGTGTTCTCTCTCTAAAATACGCACACATCGTTCCTTTTCTCTCTATTAATCTAATAATGGCTAAGTTCTTGTTTAATCCTCCCCGACCTCCTGATCATTCCTTTGTTAGTGATATCTTATTATTAACAATTGGTATCAAGAGCCTCGAGTAGATTATTGTTTGTTTTGTGGTGAATAAGCAATTTTCGTGGCTTATTTTTAAGAAAAAGCCCACGGCTTGATTTAGTGATGGGCTTATTGGTTTGTTAATCTCGTTCTTTCCTTGCTATACTTGTTCTACTGCTTCTATTGTTTCCATTTCATGTTCTATATAAGCTTCAAGTTAGATTTATAAGCTTATTCAATTCGGCTTATTATTGTTTCTATGTGGCGGTTTGTTTAGTCTTTGGAGATTCACATGGCTTAGTTTTTATTTCTTTTGGTGTCTTTGGATAAAAAGCTACATCGTGTTATAAGAAAACCAAAAACTCGTTTACTTTTCAATTTACGTGGGTTTCTGTATTGTCTTCACAACTTTCTCTCTCTAGACATACACATCTTCTCTCTACACTTTTTCTCTCATCAATAATATGGCTAAACATTTCTTTTATCATCCCCGACCTCTGAATCATTGTCTCTTATTAGTGATATCTTATTACTTACATTTGGTATCAATCGCCACGGGGGTGATTTAGTTTTGGTTCGTGTGGTTTTTACATTTTTTTGGTTCAAAACTTCTATAAAACTTACAAAAGTGAGTTTTGATCTTCCTAACTACTCAAGGTTTTATCTTGTTTAAAGTTTAGGATATATTAAACTTTCATTTTTGTTGTTTTTATAAAATTCGGTTTGTTTTTTAGTGAAAAAAAATCTGTTCCGAATTTGATAAAAAGTTCTACCGTAAAATCAAGTACTACCGAATTTAATTATAGAAAAAGATAGTACATCGAATTTGTGTATTAATTCCGAATTTGGAAAAATATAGCCAAAGGTTGTGTTAGCTCAGTTGGTTAGTCTGCGTGTGCCACTTGATTCGAAAGGTTTGGTGTTCGATTCTTACAAGCGTCATTTCTGTGTTATTTGTTATTATTAACGAATTTGTGCTTATTCCGAAATTGTGTCTTATACCGAGTTTTGAAAGAAATAACACAAATACACCTCTAGCTCAGTTGGTTAGTGTTGTTGTGTTAAATTTTCAAGCCCAAGGTCCTGAGTTCGATTTCTGCAAGGTGTTTTTTAGTGTTTTAATTTTTTTTATATACCGAGTTTTAGATATTTGTTCTATCGAAATTCAATATGTTTTTGTGGCATTGTGTTTTTTTTTTCTTTTACAATATGTGGCCCGAGATATAACATTTAAATTCGGCCGTGTATTCAGTTGGTGATGGGCTGGACGAAATATCATTTAAGGTTTGGGTCAGCATTAATGTTGGGCTGGTGATTTTAAAAGGCCGAGTTTTTACCACAAGGAATGGGCCAAGTGTGGTAATTATAATTGGGCTGATTTGAGTAGTGTTATTGGATTGAGCCGAGTACAAAAATGCTATCACGGCGAGTTTAATTAGACAAATGTAGATTCGTTAACGACAATTCAAAATACCATTTGTTCTAGTTTAACGACATTCTTGAACAACAACACAACAAACACGATACATAACACTAAAAACGATCAGAATAAGATTTACTAAAACGACAAACGGCTAAAGATTCGAATTACGATGACACGTGATCATGGAGTTGATTTGGTATCCCTTATTTGAGCTTGAAATTGGATTTCATGAAGGCGTCTACTTATTTCATCATCGAGGCTTCCTTCTACTTTCTACCCCTTTTCTTTAAACCCAATCTATCGATTGATGACTTGCTTGAACGTACAACAGTTATGATTGAGACTTAAATTATCTAGTTACCAGCAGTCAGGGGTGGTTGGTTGCAGACCTGGTTATAGCTATCACTTAAATGAGTTACGTTGTAGTACTCAGTGTCACACGCAGATGTCGATGTGGATAATTTTAAGAGGTGGTATAGTTCTTATACTTTTAGGACTGGGTATATAGTACTTATAGATTTAATCTTGCACCATTCTTCAATCAACAACAGTGCAAGATTAAGTAACAAATTTAGGGGATCTTACTTTATTTTCAAGTTTGGTATATCGGGTTTACTTCACCAAGTGATCACAACAATAGCCGACAGAATACGAGGTTGGTAAGTTAGCCAGAGAGTTTAAAGGTTGAGATGTAATCAGCAATTCTCACGGGATATTATTAGGCTATTTAACGACAATGGTACTTCACAGTCTAAGCAAACTTTTCAAAGTTCTTCAATGACATTCATATACAAGACCCTTGTTAATATCAAAGTTTTCTTGGATCTTCGTTATCTCCCTTTTCCGGGGTTCTGAGATAACGAAGGGTATATGTTTGTTTGGATCGTAAGATTTGTGCTGAACGACAAGAAATTCTTTGTATAAGTGCGTACATAACAATGATTCTTCCAAGAGTTTGCAACCATCATAGGGGAAAATGTGTACATCCGGGACTTAGTTGACTTTGATGTTACCGTGTCAACTTCTAGGGGGAAGTAGTGTATGCTACTTTACTTAGTATGATTTATGAAGTATCATGTATACGTGAAAAGAATTGTTGCTGATTTCTCGCATGTGAACGAATATTCACCAAGACCCAATGACAAGTAGCAGTAGTATCTGGTGTGGTTTTTCTTCTACAAAATTCCGCTGTGCACGTCAATGACATATAGAAGATGGTTGAAGCTACATCAAAGTTTCAGAATCTGCTCAAGATAGGGATGTTGGTTTGGGGGGAAGTTGATTCAGAAACTTCGCCAAAAAGGAGTCTATGAAGAAAGCTTTTCAAGACATGTTGCATGAATTGGGAGGAAGTTAATCTAGTTCATGCATACTACAATGGTTCTAAAACAAGTAAAGACAATGAAGATCCATGCTGGAGTACAAGTTTCAAGACTAGAAGAACTCAGAAGACATCTTCAGCTTTGGAAGTGCTTTGGAAGACTTTATTTTGTTGTAATTGTACTTGATAGGAACATTGTAAGTAATTCTGTATGTCCATATATTGGGGGAAGATTGTTAGCCTTAAAATATGTTGACTTATCCAGAATTACATTAGTTGATAAATAGCCAAACACACAGGGACTAGATTAGACTATATAGTATAGTTTAGTTATGTTTGGACTATAAATACCCCCTCTATACTTCCATGGAGAGGTGAGGATTCATTTTGTAATAATCTCAAAGTATGTGTGTGTTCTCTCTCTCTAAAATACATACACAATCTTTCCTTTCCTCTCTATTAATCTAATAATGGCTAAGTTCTTGTTTAATCCTCCCCGACCCCCGGATCATTCCTTTGTTAGTGATATCTTATTATTAACAGTATCTTTGATCAAGTCTAGGAGACGCTCTTTAGAAGGAGCTCCAGAAGCACACTGAAGAACTTCGACAAGAATATTCTCAGAAAAGTACTTCAGAGATCCAGAACATCAAGCTGGAACATGCAGAAAAGCAGCAAAAGTCTCAGTATACAATAAAATCATCTGATAAGACTACACTCGCTGAGTTTGACCAGAAACAAGCCCTATTTAATTCCATGCATGAATCCAAGTCATTCAACAAACATCCTACAAACAAGACTCTGTCTCACGCCCTTATGGAGCCACTGATAGCGAATGAAAACACCATGGATAATAGGGTTGCTAATTTAATCAAACAGAAAAAAAGACCGCATGATGATGAAGATAGAGATCAAGACTCTCCTGCTGGACCAGACTAAGGGTTAAAGAAAAGGAAGACAAGTAAAGATGCTCAACCGTCCAAAAATCCAAAGTTTGTTGGTACGTCTAAAGATACCTCCCATTCTCAGCCAAAATCGACTGGTAAGTCTGTTCAATCAGAGGAAACAGTTTTTGAGGTTGTAGATACTGAAATGTCGTTGAATCAAGGAGATGACATAGGTAACACGATGAACAACCTGATGTTGAGGCTGCTCCAAAGCAAGATTGGTTAAAGAAAACTGCAAGGCCTCCTAATCCTGATCTGGAACGGAACACAAGAAAATCAGTTGATGATGGACCATAACAAAGTTGGCTTAATAATATGGCTAATGCAGAAAAACCTCCTTTAACCTTTTATGATTCGATGAGCACTCCCATTGACTTCTCTGCTTTTGCTATGAACCGTCTCCAGATCAGTAAACTCACCAAAGCTGACCTAGTTGGACCGGTATATAATCTTCTCAAAGGAACGTGTAAAAGTTATGTGGAGCGTGAATATAACATGGAAGAATGCTATCATGCTTTATCTGATCAACTTGACTGGAACAACCCTAAAGGAAATCAATGTCCTTATGACCTCAACAAACCTCTACCTTTACACGAATCTTGAGGTCATCTTACTGTCCCTACTGATTTCTTCTTCAACAACGATCTTAAATATCTGAGAGGAGGAAGCACTGACAGAAAGTATACGGCATCAACAACAAAGACAAAGGCTGTAAAGTATGATGTAGAAGGTATTGAAGACATGGTTCCCAAATTATGAAGTCCAATAAAGGTAGCTTATGACAAGCACGCTGTTTAAGGATTTCACACTGGGGACCCAAGCGTCAAAGGTTCTACGGATACGTAATCAACAAGGTGTCGAGGCATGATGTTTACGCTACCATGAGGATTCTGAGTGTGACTACTGTTACTGTTGACGAGTGGTATGGATATGGTCATTTGAAGGAGATCATTGTGAGAAGAGCAGATCAGAAATTATACAAGTCATGGAAGGTGACTTTTCGAGGCTACATCTGAACGACATCGAAGAACCCACACGAAACAATGTCATTGTCTTAACGTGGCAATGGTTTCCGTACGTACGATCTCGAAGGATTGTCCATGTCATCGAAGTTGAAGATCTAGCAGCCCTGGGGTAGAAAGTTACCAAAAGAAGCTCAACATCTCCAAGCCAAGAACTCGTGATGTTGACCTGTCTCGCATAGCGCCATATACCACTCTCTCAGAACCACGAGGAGTGATTTATGAAGACAAGCTAAAAAGGAAGAGACTAATGCGTACTGACGAGCTCTTAAACTACAAGTTCAGTGATGGCATCACATCACTTTAGTTGTAATACTCTATTTCAATGCTGAAGAATCTCAGGTTAGGGTATAACAAGGACATGAAAAGGAGGAAGTGGACAACAACAGATCAGAAGCGGGCTCGCATCATGATTAAAGACATTAATCAACAGTTGCTACATAGAAGGATTGTGAGGAGCTTAGAGAAGTTCTTTGGTGGAAGGGATTATAGGACTGACTACAGACTCTTACATTGGACAATGTGATCCTGTCATTAGTTTGGTTCCCGACTCATTTTCAGGTCATGTCTCATAAAACAAATCTTGTGAATATGTATATTAAGTAGTGTAGACTAGTAATACAGGCAAATAAATATATAGTGTTTGAGTAATAAGTTTTCAAGAATTTCTTAGTAAATTCAAAATCTTTCAAATTCATGTACTCAACACTATATCATATATCCCTCAATAATTGAGTAGGGGCATTAAAATGTTCCAAATAAGGCATAATAATTATAAGAACGTTCTTCTCCCCAAACAGTTTTCAAACATATTTAAATCAATTGATATCCAAAATATCAAGAGATTTGACATTTTTGATAAGGGGAGAAAATGTGATTAAAATATAAAGGCTTATAATGTGATCTAAGTAACTCATGTGCAGCTACTCCCTCCTATGTGCAAAACACTTTCGTATATCAATGCACATATGAAAGAGGAGCATTTTTGAAAAGTAAAAACTATCAAGGTATAAATGTTTTGATATTTATATCACGAAGTACTATTGATGTGTTTTCAATGGTTTTAAGGCAACGAGAGCAATACCCAAAGACCGACCATGTACTTGATTTTATCGGAGTTATAAGGTGGTTAAGTATAGGTATTTGTTCCCATGATCCAGCCAGAACCGGAGGGATCTACCAAGGGACATTCCATTAGTTAGAATAAAAGTCCTTATGTATGATACAAAAGGAGTAAAAGTAAGAAAGGGGATAATGCAGACTAAGACAAATCTAACACTGAACATACTAACAAACAAGGGTGTTAGTAAATGAAGTCTTCGTAAGCAATGAATGGATTGAAGAATTAAAAAGAAATTGTAAAGGATAAAGGGTTTAAAGAAAGAAGCTTCCATACACTTGGATAAAATCGGGTCAATACATATGCTATGAGAAACACTAAGCTGTTGTCTGGTATTGAAGATAGACACCATGGACCTAGTGATGCAATGCACAACCCTCCCTAGCCACTCAAGGTCTCTCAAAAGACTCTTGTTTCATTTCTATGGAGATTAACGCAGTTTTATTGACTTTCTCACTCCGAGTGAGTTGATATTGAAAAGGTGGCAGTCTACTCCAGCCTCTGATTAACCAAAGTGCACTATTAAGTGTAGAGCCATAAAGAGATCATCTATAAATCTCACTAGGACACTGTAACACCCTTAAATCTGAGCACGCAGCGGAATGTTTAAATATTCTAGGGCGTTACATTTATGGATCAATAGCACAAGATTCTGAGAACGACTACTAAATGTGTCATTTGAAAAATAAAGATACATTGGATTAACAAAATGCATGTTTGTTACATAAGCCCATGGCTTCAAATTGTTCAACAATATAAATAAAGATTCCGGTTTATAACAAATTTTCCCAAAATGTAATAAGACCCCAAATCTTAAGTGTTGACTCTTCAATTATTGACTTCCAATGTATCATCGCACCTCGTGCCTTATTGACCTGAAAAACATGCTTAAAACGTCAACATAATGTTGGTGAATTCATAGGTTTATGTAAATCAATAGTAAGACCGCAAGATTTCCAAATGTATGATTTAGCAACATATGCAAACATCATAAAAAGTGATCATGTTTTCCTAAGCTCATGACACTAACAAAAACAACAAAGAAGTCGACAGTATGAATGCAATATTATAGCCAATGAATGCCCGTGAATGATGTTTCTAATCCGAAACAATCAATCCCAAATCCGACATGGTAAAGAGACGTTCGTTCCCGAGATGATAGTAATCACCCGAACGGGGGAATATCAATCCAAAATAGATCTATCTATAACATTCGCGGCTCACAAATCCAGTAAGCTTTGACATTCATGATAAAAGGGCTCAGTTAGGTTATCGCTAACTTAGGTTCAAACACGTATCATTTATAAAATGAACGCTTGCCGTCCAATTTGTAAAACAAAGCATGTTCTCACCCCAAAGATGTAAATCATTTAAATAATTGTAAAACATGGGGCTATGAACTCACCTGAGTGAATAGTCCTCTGGAAATTGATAATAGATATCCAAGTATGAACCACACCGTCAAATACCTAAGTAAATACGGCCAGTCTTAGTCTACAAGTTTAGGCTAAAGACTCGATGTATAATTTGCTAGTTTATATATACTGTTATCACTTGTGTGGTGGTGTACGTGTTTAATGTATTTGAAATTGTTTGATGGCTCTGTGAAAACGTATACTTTCATATAAATATACTTTATTTAATTGTTTTTAAGTCATAAATTAAACCCGTTTTAATGTTCGAATATATTAATATCGAACAAAAAACGATTCCTTTACAGCGTTTTATTATTATCACTTTTTGATCACAAATATACCCTTAAGCTTTTAGATATTACACTATTAGTCCCCCTAGGTTAATAAAAAATATAAACCTTTTACACTGTAAACCCTTTATTTTGATAATTACATAATTAATTCCTCTAAGTTTACAAAAATGAAAATTTAGTCTTTATAGTTACTACTGGTAGAATAGTTCATTACTACAGTTAGCATATTAGTTTACTCCTGGGAGAATAATAATACCATAGTACTGGTAGTAACTATTAATTGGTTACTACTGTAATATAGTCCATTAACTACTGTAGCATATTAGATTACTCCTGTAGAATATAAAATTGTCATTAGTACTGTAGTAATAATATTGGTTACTACTGGTAGAGTATAGTCATTACTACTGGTACATATTAGTTTACTCCTGGTAGAAATAATATTGATCATTAGTACTAGTAGCTACCATATGGATACTACTGGTAATGTTATAGATAGTCCCCGGGTAGTACAAAGGCAACTGTCCCTACTGATTTCTTCTTCAACAACGATCTTAAATATCTGAGAGGAGGAAGCACTGACAGAAAGTATACGGCATCAACAACAAAGACAAAGGCTGTAAAGCTTGACGTAGAAGGTATTGAAGACTTGGTAGTCAAATTATGTATGTACACTTGAAGGATTGTCATTCGGTTGAGAGTTGAAGATCTTCATCTGGGGGTAGAAAGTTACCAGAAGAAGCTCAACATCTCCACCATGAAATCGTGATGTTGACCTGTCTCGTAGAGCACCATATACCACTCTCCCAGAACCTCAAGGAGTGATTTACGAAGACAAGCTAAAAAGAAAGAGATTGATGCGTACTGATGAGCTCTACAAGTTCAGTGATGGCACACTCACCTCAGTTCGTGATACTCTAGATCAGATGCTGAAGAACCTCAGGTTGGGGTATAATAAGGACATGAAAAGGAGGAAGTAGACTGCAACAGATTAGAAGCGGACATACATCATGATTAAAGACATTAATCAACTATTGCTGCATAGAAGGATTATGAGGAGCTTAGAAAAGTTTGTTGGTGGAAGGGACTACGGGACTGACTACAGGCTATTATAGCAGACAATATGACTCTTTCATATTCTATTCTACTCATTCAGGTCATGTCTCATAAAACAAATCTTGTGAATATGTATATTAAGAAATGTAGACTAATAAAATAGGCTTATATAGTGTTCGAGTACAAATTTTTCATGAATTTTTTATTAAGTTCAGAATTTTTCAAATTATGTACTCGACACCATATGAATCCCTCATAAATTGAGGGGGAGCATTAAAAAGTTCCTCACACGTCTTGATAATAATCAGAACATTTTTCAAATATATTTGAATCAATTGATATCCAAAATATCAAGGGATTTGACATTTTTTATAAGGAGGGAAAATGTGATTAAAATATGTGAACTATACAATGTGATTAAATGACTCATGTGCAGCTACTCCCTCGTATGTGCAAAACATTTTCGTATAATCGATGCACATATGAAGGGGGAGCAATTTTGAAAGTTAAAACTATCGAGGTACAAATGTTTTGATAATATATCACAAGTACCTTGGTTGAATTTTCAAAAGGTTTTAATGGCAATTGTGGCAATACCAATAGACCGACCATGTACTTAATTTTATAGAGTTATAAGGTGGTTAAGGTTAGGTATATGTCTCATGATCCAGCCAGAACCGGAGGGATCTACCTAGAGACATTCCATTAGATAGAATAGAAGTTCTTAGGTATGATACAAAAGGAGTAAACGTGAAAAGGGGGATAATGTAGACTAAGACAGAGCTAACACTGGAACAAACCCAACAAGGTGTTAATGATGAAGTCTTGGTAAGCATTGAAGGGGTTAAAGAATTAAAAAGAAATGTAAGGATAAAGGGTGAAAAGAAAGAAGCCCTCCATACACTTAGGCAGAAACCGAGTCAATACATATGCTATCAGAAACACTAAGTTGTTGTCTGGTATTGAAGATAGACATCATGGACCTAATGATGCAATGCACAACCCTTCCTAGCCACTCAAGGTCTCTCAAAAGACTCTTGTTTCATTTATCACGGAGATTAATGCATTTCTATCGACTGTCTCACTCCGAGTCAGTTGATATTGAAAAGGTGGCAGTCTGCTCTAGCCTCTGATTACTAAAATCAAAGGTGCACTATCAAGTATATAGTCATAAAGAGATCATCCATAAATCTGTCTAAGACACTAATCCAAAATAAACTTGTTTTTTATACACTGTGAAAACAAGTAATATCTTAAAAGTCCTACGCATTATCCTTGTGATACTGCCAGAACATCAGAGTGATACTTAAGTATTCACAGTGACGATGAAAATCCTTCCAGAGCCAACATCAAACAAGCTTTGCGGTAGGTGACTTGTGAGATCCTATATAGACCAAACTTGTGACACTGGATATCGATTCGGTCCAGACTATGAATTGATGGTTGACAAATTTTGAAATGCATAAAACTCTCGATGTGTTGCAAAACCACTTTAGCAAGTGGCACATCGATTGATTTTCAAATCAATTTTTGATTCAATCGGTGAAACAGTAACTCAATGGTTCACTCATACTGTGTTGTCTGCTTTGAGATGCTCCGGTAATGAGAACGGCTAGTACAGCTGCGAAACCCTGTCAATGAGATTCTTTTGAATTCTACCTGATCACAGGCAGTATTTATACAGATTAACAGGGAACCGTGGTTATTACAACCGTATTCGACGAAGTGACAAAGACACTTTCGTCCATATCTGTTGATTATCACTAACCTAAACTTGCAGGTATTCGCGATGGTGGCAACAGCTAGTCCAAGACGAGTCAGATTCATAGCCACATGCTCATACCCGACCGACATATGTAAAGACATTATGAAAGCTCAAGTACATGTTTCAAAAGACTTCCGCTACACTGATACTGCACATCTTCCTTGAAATGACGAAGTGTTAAAGTTAAAGAATTTCAAGAAAGATAATTATACAAGCTTTCAAGATAAAGAGAGGTATGAGCATGCTGGTCCGAAGGTCGCAAGATCACAAGAAGGCAAAAGATCACAAGATGATGAAAAGAGATGATGTATGACTGATGATCTCAAGAAGCTCAAGATCACATACAAGTCAAGTTAAAGAATAAGCTCAAGCCTAAAGTTAAAAGATCACTACACACATCACAAAATAAAGATAAAGACAAAGATTCAAGACCACGAGCAAAGATTGAAGACATTATTAGAATGTTAAACTTAAAATTTTGTAAATTGGAGTGACCTCCCTTAGGAGGAGATTGCTAGAAATCGAGAAAAGTCCCGGTCACTCCTAAATATGTATCTCGTAGGTCTTAGATAATATTTGAAACTTAAATAAGCTAACCGGGCCAAGCCCATGGAAAGCCCATGGGTGGTCGGCCATTGTACAAGTATAAATACCTTCTCTATGCCTTGGAGAAGGTGTTGGTCATTTTATTAATCTAATATTCTCTCTTTTATTTCTCTGGAAGTGTCCAACCACTCTTTCTCTCTCTAAGATTTCTTGCTAAGATTGCATGTGTGATTAGATAACGTGTATTCTACAAAAAAAGTATGTTGAGTTTATTAGTAAGTAAGGAAAGGTTTGGGTACGAAAAGATATTGCTTGCAACAATCTATATGTTTGTCGGTAACAATATGTTGACTGGTATTGATGAAAGAATAAAGATACATGGAAGCGTTGAGGTAGGAACCATGTGGGAACTCGTCAAGAGATGCCAAATGAAAAAGAAAGAGTGGAAGATGAACCACAAAATGATACCGGTGAATGTCTTGGAAGTTTTGAAGTGAATATAATGTAGGCGAAGGCATGCAAACTTAAGAAGTTGTTGACCTTTTTGCTAATGAGTTTGAAATAGTAAATGAACAAAGCATTAGGACAGTAACAATAAGCTTGGGACCAGAAACTTGGTTGGACTCGCGTGTATACAGGATTGGTCTAGTTACACAACGAGAGGTCGATAGAAGTGTTGACATGGTTAATGATTCAATTGTTCATGCCAAAAGGCGAACACTTTAGACGTTACGAAATTTAGTCTGCGTTTGACACATGGCTTTGTATCGGCAATTGGGTTGGACTCGCCAGCATACATTATCGTGGTCCATATACTAAAAAAGAAGTTGAAAAAGTGTTGACAAAGTTTAAGTTGAAATTCCGTGTGCTAAAAGAGTGGACAGACGTTCGACGTTTAGTTTGGGGTTAACAAAAGAATTTAATTGACAAAGAGGATGGTCGATACACCAGTAGTGACTAACAAAATACAACCATTGAACACCAAGCCGATAAATCCCCGGTGAGTCAAATGGAAGATGGACTTATGTGTCGTGGAAAAGGGGTGATAACATCGTCTCAATGTTTGAAGTCACCTTACGCTTCAAGATTGGTTGATGTTTTTTTTTTTAACATAGATTGGTTGATGTTGATAGTTAGGAAACCAACGAGGAGAAGTTGGTGGCAAAATACCACTTTAAAATGACTAAATGGCATACATAAGTGAATCATAGATTCTTACATACTAGTATGTGTAAAGGCGAATCTATGTTAGGACTAGAGGGGTTGCGGCCCCCTTAAAATTTGTCATATTTACACTTTTAACCTTTATATTTAGAAAACTTTAAACATTATTAATAATTTAGCCATTCTAAATTTAAGATACTATCTCTTGTCCCTCTTTGTAAAATAATATGTCAAGCTATGCCGCTACATATATGTATTAAGAAATTTAATTTAACTTTAAAATATATCTTTCTCTTGAATTAGTTATAATTTTTGTGTACGTATAGGTTAAACATAAATCAAATTTCGTTTAGAGATTAGTATTTATATTTCTTTTCCGAAATATGATATATTAATGTTTATATTTCATTTTGTTGGTTTTTATAATTTACTCCATTTTAAATGTGTTTCATTATTGCTTTTGTGTAATAATCGAGGGACAAAATTTTATCGGCATGGTGTTCAATGGTTTTTATAATAATCGACATAGTAAATTAATAACCCACACATGACATTAGTACTGTAAACGAATCGGACAAACACGAACGGAGCATTGTTCATGTTTGTTCATTTAATTTTAACCGGACAAATAAACGGACACGAATGCTTAAACGGACGAATTTTCTTGTTCATGTTCGTTTATTAAGAAAATGATATGTTCTTGTTCGTTTATGTTCGTTCATTAAGAAACTAAACGAACATAAATGAACGTTGAAATTTTTTTTACCAAATTATGCGTAATATTTTGTTTTATAAGTGTTGTTTTGTTTAAACATACCAGTTGTAAAAGTATACAATTAAAAGATATGATGTACGAACATAAACAAATAAATGAACATAAACGAACGTTAATGAACGCATAATCGGACGTTCACGAACATAAAAGAACAGACGTGACTTTTGTTTATGTTCGTTCATTTAACTAAACGAACGTAAAATAATGTTGATGCTCGTTCATTTAATAAATAAACAAACATAAACAAATTTTTTACCGAACCGTTCATAAATTGTTCGCTGAACGTTTATTTCGTTTACAACCCTGCATTACATTACTCTTTGAGAGTCACAATGAAAAATAGCATAAACACGTCCAAATACGATATATATTTTATTCTATTACATCCTATAGTAAGTGATTATGTAAGTATGTGATTCTAGCAAAACACGGGGTTACACATGAATCAACTTTATTTAAAGTTTTTAGTTTAGTATATGAACATATGAAAATTTGAGCGTGTTTAATATTCTTAAATTATGATATAAGTATAACCAATACTTATGAGTGGCTTTTTACATAAAAAAAATTCATTATGTATTAATACTGATTTATATTTTGTATATATTTTTGTTGGATAAAAGGTTTAACTTTGTTTAATTGATATGAATGTTGAGGTTGATGTTATATAAATTGATATCATGTTGTACACAGTATGTGAGTTTAATAACACATGATGAGCGTTGATAAAGTTAAAATATACAGTTTTTCTAAAAAAAATATAGAATATATCGTTATATAAATTTTAAATAAAAATTATATGAATGATTGTTATAAGTAGAGTCGCATATACTTTTAAAACACATTCCACATATATAAAGATATTTTCATTTAACCGACATAAAAAATCACACTCTACTTGACATTAAGGATATTTTGGCAAGTGCATCGCTTTTAGGTATGCGTTTTTGGACCTTCAAGTAATAAAATATCCTTTGCTCAAAAAAAAGTAATAAAATATCCTTTATTTTATCAAGTTGCATTGTTAACGGAACCTTTTCAATAACTCAGTATGTGCTAACTTAAATCCAACTACCAATTCATTGTGGAAAAAGTATTCATATTTAATTATTGGTCGTTTCATTGTAGTAATTCCATTCTGGCTCTGTTTTGGTAAGAGGCTACTTAAGGGGATCCTTAGTGCATTTCGAAATATTTAATGCTTAATTTTAAAGTTTTGAACCGAAAGCTTGATTGGCCATAAACTTTTAGAGCCGTTAAGAGCTCTAGGTACCATAATATTATAACATTAAAAAATTTAGTCACATCAGCATCATATCAGTTTTAACATTTTAACATCAACACATTAAAAAACCCTAACAATCACAACACCCATAACACCAACAGTTTGAAATCCATTTTTTTTCTTTTTTTAATTATTTAAACGGGGTGTGCACGGTTCGGTTTGGGTCGGTTTTTGGCTAAAACCGAAACCGAAACCGAACCGAAATATTCGGTTTATATAAAACCAAAAACCGAAACCACTCGGTTTTTTACGGTTCGGTTTTTTCGGTTTCTCGGTTTTTGTGGTTCGGTTTTTCGATTTTTTCGGTTTCAAACCGTTTAAATTTGGTTTTTGCTAATTTATATTAATAAACTTGTTTTACGTAGAAAATTAGTTATTTTTTTTAATTTTTTTTGTCAATATGAGCCTAATAATGTTTACACAAATTTTTACAATTATACACATATAAATGAGAGACACACATGCATGTGAAAATACACATAATATGATCATTGTCGTTGTAACAACATATTGTCAAGTAAACACACGTACACGACAAACATATATGTAAACATTAAGATAATATATATTATAATAATTTCATCCATAAAATAAATATAAATTTAAAATTTTTAGTTATCATTTATTTATTTATATTATATTAATTATATATTATTATAAAACTGGTTTGGTTCGGTTCGGTTCGGTTTTTACGGTTCGGTTTTTGACCAGAAATTGAAACCGAACCGAAATTTTTCGGTTTTTGAAAAATAAAAAACCGAACCATCGGTTTCTAGTTTCGGTCGGTTTTTTCGGTTCGGTTTTTTCGGTTTTCGGTTCGGTTTCGGTTTTTTCGGTTTCTTCTGCTCACCCCTAATTTAAACAAACTAAACTATTTCATTCATTTCATAAAATAAAAATTACATTACTAAAAAAATATACGAAAAAAACATAGGCCCTAACGACTAATCCCAGTTCAACTTATATTTGTCTTTGATAATTTGTTTTTGGTGGTTGATCCAATACGCATCGTCCTCCGAAAACTCATTCGTGCTAGTTGCGAGAAATTTCATCTCTTTCAAACGCATAAGCGTACAATCTTTTCTTTAGCGACCTCGTACGCCGACTCGGCGGCTTCCCGTTTAAGACGAAATTCGGTTGGAATATACTTCCTGTTGGGGCTTTTTTGATTTTTTTGAGTTTCAGTGTTGTGTGATACGTTGGTGGAGTAACTCAACGGCCAACGCCGTTGGGTTTTTGGCTACCCCGATATGGTAACGCCTCATAATGCAGGTCCACATGGGCATAACGCCACCCTCGGCGTTACCATACCGTGCCCTCTAAGAAGTTTTAGTTTTTCAAATTCTGGCTCTGTTTGGTAAGGGGCTGCTAAGTGCATTTCGAAATATTTAAGGCTACCCCCAGTAAGGAGTACGGACGACCTATATTTTTTTCTGTCACGTCAGCTTTCTCTCTCCGACTACCTTGTAGCTACAGTAAGGCGACCATCATTTTTTTAAATTAACAACAAAATTAAAATTCATTAATAATAAAAATAATACATAGTTATTCATATACATTTAAAAAAGATTACAATAAAAATTAGAAACTTAAACTAAACTTCTTTATTATGTCGTTGGTTAAATCAAGGCAACTCAATTTCGGTCCAAGCAGCATGATTTTTCAAAATTTTCTAACACGTCTCCATTGTAAAGGGATGTCCGTACCCATTTTCAAATTCGGCTAACGCTTTTTGAAACAAAACGATGTTAGAAGACCCGCTCTCGTCCAACCGTTGGACACTATCGTAAACAAAACTAAACGCGACATTTTTAGGACGAATCGAATGTTTCCATTTGGCGACGATGGTATCGTATCCTCGAATAGTCCCCCCCCCCATTTCTTTCTCAAAGTTAGCAAAAACCTCTGACCAAAACCCTCTTTTCATAGAGTCTCGTGTGTCGTAGTTGTCCATCGCGTTGCACCAAGCTGTACACAACGTGATCTCTTCCGTTGTTGTCCATGGTTGTGACGTCTTGGCCTTTCCACGATGGTTTGAAGTGGAAGCCGAACCGTTAGACATTGTGAATAGAAATGAGATGTATAAAGATAGAAGTGGTTTGAATGTGTGCGTAAAATGATGATATAAATGAAGTATTTATAAGGTTTAAAAGGGTTAAATTTAAAAAGTTAAAAAAAATTATAATTAAAATAACGGTTAATGGTAGTATTTGAAGGAGACGACACAGGTCGAGATTGCAACATATTTGTGCATTTTGGCGATTGATGACCGACATCACTCGACCTCCCACAATAATGACGACCGACTACGACCTAGGTCGACTGAGTCGATCGTCCTATCTATTGCGTCCAGCCAAATGCTTAGTTTTAAATTTTGGAACCGAAAACTTGTTTGGCCACAAACTTTTAGAGGCGCTAATAGAAGAAGCTTTAGTTTTTTAACATCTACCTTTTGGGATTGTATGCTTGTTTAGTTGCTTTAAGTTTAATAGTCACCGCTACATTTCATTATCTAACTTCTTTACACAATAAGCACACAAATAATATTTGCTCTCTTTCTCTTGTTTTTTCCTTTTTTTGGGTTAGTTAAGTTTCTGACTCGACAAATAATATTAACTCTCTTTCTTTATAAACATTACTCTCACATCTGAGGCTCATCATAAGACTCCTATCTCATGATGAGACTAACGATGCTTTCTTTCTTAGCAGGATATCACCAACATTATTACTTAGTCCAAAGTTCCCTGGATTTTCTAGAACCTTTGGTGAAAATCCTAATTAACACTTCTATAAGGAAAGTAATACGTAAAGCACGCATTAAACACAAAGATTACCTTTTCAAACACGTAATGCTTTATTGATTATAAATCAAAGTATTACAAAGTGCAGTGATTATACTTGTTGAATGACAATGCATCATTACTCTTTGAACAAGTAAACTTAATGATTATCAAGTCTATAAGCAAACTCGTGTAGACCCGCTGATAGGATCAAGTGACTGATTGTGAGTTCGACAAAGAAGTAAATGCAATAATAATTTTACAACAAAAGCAATAGCATTTACCCTCAACAAACATTTCTTTTTTATAGTGATACGAGGTTAACTTCAAGTTGTGTAGTTAGAGAAGTGTCAAGAATGTAGTGGAGGAGTATAATAGAATTTATTGCACGCTTATTCTTAGAAATAATCCAACCTTACTTTTGTGAACAGTTCTACCAATTGTTCACTGTACTTTCACCAACTCGTACTAGGTGGTACTTTAATTCGAAAGAACTCTTGTCTCACCCTTTTGCTTTATTAAATTATCCTGCCTAAACACTCAAAGAGATGAGCTTTGCTCAGTTTGTA
Organism: Tanacetum coccineum; assembly: GCA_026074375.1. Taxonomy (NCBI): domain Eukaryota; kingdom Viridiplantae; phylum Streptophyta; class Magnoliopsida; order Asterales; family Asteraceae; genus Tanacetum; species Tanacetum coccineum. The sequence continues at coordinate 27,454 of BQNB010058278.1, forward strand.
GTCTTAGAGAGTAGTAAGATTATCAGGGTATTGTCACCCCTGATTCTCTTTAAACCAACAACGTATTCCATATACATCTGAGTTAATATCCATCTCAAGTGATGAGTATGTCTTCAAGTAATCTTCGATTTCTTTGATGATTTCTTTGATTTGAATACTCTGAGGTTGCTCATTGTAGCTATGCTTCAGTGTTCATTCACTCACTGATTGAATCAGTGAGCCTTTTTCACTTAGCCTAATTTCTGTTTAAATCTAGGCTGAGATAATTGAGCACTCAATTGACATAACAATCTCCCCTTATTTGACTATATATTAAGCTAAGTCTAAATTATTGTAAGTGAGTACACAGCTTCTTCATACACATAATTTAACACAGAAAAATTAACAGAAAGAATTCTTTCATTAATACTATTACATGTATTATTCAAAACCATGACCATCTAGATTTTTTAGCAATTTCGCTAGCCTCTAGAACATTAGGTCTTGATTCGATCAGCCACATAATTTCATCAGCTACTTTTTTGCATACTTAGAGTCTAGTTCTATGAGCTTGTGAATCCTGATCAGCTGAATAGTACTTTCCATGCAATACTCACTTACCCGCTCAGAGCTCAAATCGCAGTTGCCATTGTAGTATAGGATCCTAGACTCAGGGTGTTTGAGGACTTGTCCAGATCTACTAGATGTGATTCCCTAAGGAGGGTTCAGATTCCTTTCCATTCTATTTACAATGACTTCTTCATTCAGGAATAAATGTTGAATCATTTTCTTGACCTTTTTCTTTTCCTTTCAGTCGGTGAAAGTTGAGTGTCAGCTCGGGAGGAGGAATTTTAAGTTTCTTAGGAGTCTCTTTAATCCATTAAACTATTGCTTTGAGATTTTTGAGTAGCTAAATATTGTAAGCCCTTGTCTTTTTGGAAGCCAATGCATGTACCTGTAACCATTCAATAAATCCTAACATCTTTAGCTTGAAATCATTGTAGACTCTAAAGTTTATAGGTTGTCTATTTCTTTTGATAGTCATCGTTGCCTTTTTATAATATTTGTCAATGTGATACTTAAATTTGTTATTAGCAATTCATCAACCATCTTCTCTATGAAATCATTATACTCAGCTCTCGTTCTATTCATGATATTTTCTCTTTTAGCCTTAATTTCTGAAAGCTCCTTTTCCTGAGCCTTTTTCTGAGTTGGATTTAGTATTCTCAGCACCTTTTCAGATTTTTCACTTGTTGTTTTAAGATCATCCAATCTATTTGCTTCTTCCATTTGCAACTTGGCTTCTTCGATGGTCACTAGAGGATCATCAGCAATTCTAAACTTCTTGACAATTGAAAGATCTGGTGCCTAAACTACTCTAGGGGACTAATAACGAAGAATGAAAAAGACTAGACTGAAAACGGAGGTGTTTGACCCAAAAACGAGTCAAGACAAAAACCGCACCCGAGCCCCGTTCTTTAAAAATCAAAATATTCAAAAATGACCTACGAAAATTTTTATATTTTTCTCCTACAAATATATGACTAAATAAAATTTTCTAAAAGAAAAATCATTTTTTTTTGATAATTTTTGTAATTTTTTCAATGAATTTTTTAAACTTTTAAACTAAATTCAAATTGTAAAAAATACTAAACGATTTTTTAAAAATTCTAGAAATTTTCCTAAATACTAGACCACTAAATTCTTACTACGAAAAATGAGAAACTGAAAATTTGACTTTATAAATAAGCCCTAAAATAGCTGTAAAACAGCTTATGGTTACAAGCCAATTTGCCCTTAAATACTAAGCCCTTGGGATACTTACGGTAAAAGTACCCCATGCGGCCGCACGGTAAGTGTATAAAAGATGAGGCGTACGAGGGTAGAGTCCCGTGTTCGAGTCTTTGCTCACCCGGGTCTCCCCTTGTCTCCTTTCTTTTTTTTTTGGATAAACTATGTGAACCAATAGTTGTTAAGACTTATTGAGTTAACATCTTTCAGATACTCAACTTTTTCTAGAAAGCTAAGAATAGCTAAAATGGGCCTTTTTAAGTCGACATAAGCTTAGCGAACTAAGGGCTTAAATGCTCTTAGTCTTGGGGACATTTAGACTAAAAGCTTAAACTTAGAGCGAATAAGCTAGATGAATTAATTACCCTATTCCTACATAAGACTAGGGAGTCTAAATTGGGTCACCTAATAAGCTGAGAGAGGGCTTATATGACAGAAACTTAAACTAAGCTTAAAAGCAAAAAGGCTACTAACTGTTGACTCTAAATAAGCAAGGAAAAAGGTAAATAAGCACAACAACTTAACACACTATCAAAATAAGCTATTAGGAACACAATTTGAGCAAGTGGGATAAGCTCAATAAGCTAGAAAGTGGCTTATGCACACAGCAGTACTAACCTTGGAAGTTAGTACTGTTGGTGTGAAATGGCTTAGAGTCCACTTTTTTGGGGTCTCATAAAAATAAGCTATCAAAAGGGCTTTTTAAGGACTGAAATTAAGGGTACTTATCTAAGAGTTTATTGGCTCTCAAAATAAGCCAAAAGCTTGGGCTTAAGCAGTTCTTGAAAAAAGCCAAGAAAGAGGGCTTAAATTTACCCCTAGACAGGGGAAAAATAAGCTAAAACAAGGGCTTAATTTGACAGCTTATTTTAAGCTGTCAAATAAGCTCAAATGAAAAAGAAAGTTGGAAACCGATGAAGAAAGATAGGAAATTGGACTTGTGCACATATTTTTAAGCTTCCAAAATACCATTTTAGATTGCTGAATTTACTCTTGAAAAAAGGGACTTTTAGCTTTTAAAAACTGACACTTAAAACTTTGGTGGTTTTGACTCAAAACGTCAAGTGACTCATAGGATTTTGTCAGCTTGTTTTAAACACACTAATGACACACTTTTGACACCACAACTTCAAGTATCCAAGTGCTTATCCAAATAAGCACTTTGGGCTTTCTTAAAATCCAACAGTTTCAAAAAGTGACTTAGAAAACCTTGAAAAACATTTTTCAAACTTAAAAACTTTTAAAAACAGCCTCAAATAAGCTTAATACTTAAGCCAAAGTTTACCAATTTGACAACAACCCATACCACTTCCTTTTTGACCCGTTTTCATTGTTAACCCAAACACCCCCTTAATATCTTAAAAGTGACTTTTAAGCTATAAAAGCTGAAGTAAACTAAACTTTTTAAAAGACTAACACTACTTAAGCAATTTTAAACAATAAAAAGATTAAAAGCTAAACAAATAAGCACTTAAAATGGATAATAAGCTAGAACAGTACTTAAGCTATTTTAGACAGTTTTAAGCAAATTGCATATTAGTGAAAGAAAATCAACTACAAGGCATACTTTAGCATAAATAAACACTAATAGCATAAAAAAGAACAGTAATAAGCTAAAATTGAGCTAATAAGCAATTGCTACAGTAACTTTTAAGCAAAATTTAAAAGGGAATGTACCTTTAATCCTTTGCTCAAAACAGGATTTTTGAAACCTATTAAGCTCTAAAGTCCTACCCAAAGCTTATAAATAAGCTAAAACTAGGCAATCCCAATAAGCCTTTCTCAATATTGCTTATTCATCCTTACTTGATCCAAACAGGTAGTATTTTACTCTTTTTAAAATTTTCAAAAATTCGTATTTCAGTTTAAAAACAGGTTGTAAGGTAACTTAAGTTTGCATTGGAGATAGGCTTAAATCAAACAACACTTGAATCTATTTGCTTCTTCCATTTGCAACTTGGCTTCTTCGATGGTCACTAGAGGATCATCAGCAATTCTAAACTTCTTGACAATTGAAAGATCTGGTGCTGATCCACCCTGATCCATCAGAGGCATGATAGCTTCTAGATTATCATCATTAGAGGGTGTGGCTATGCCTTTCCCTGTGTCTGTAGAGCTGATGGGATGAGTAGGAGTGTAATTTGATTGACTTGAGTTGAATAGCTGAGCGGAGAATTGTTCAAATGGTATATTGTTGAAACTAATAGGTCCCATGACATTCAACATCACTGGTTTAGGAAGATCCATCACAACTTTTTTAATCTTTTAGGAGTGGGCACCTCTTCTTCAGGCATAATATTGGCGACATTGACCATAGCCAACGGATTCTGATCAAATGAGGAACCACTAGGTTGTGCCCCCCCCCCCTCAAGAATGTACGAGGAAAAAAATAGAGTCAGATGGCTTCTCATTTTCATCATCAGTCAATCACGACTGATTTAGATTGTCATTCTTGGCTGGTGATGAGGTGTCATTTTATACACTCTTTAGGGTCATTTAACCCCCTAAATCATGCAAAAATGCCTAAATTATGTACTTAATCGTTCCTTTTTGTGTTTTCAGCACTTGGATGGAATTTGGAGGAAATACACATGACTTGGGCTCATTTGGAGAAGAAACGGACAAGACTACGACTCTACACCAAATCTCTTAAAGAATTTGCATACAGTACGTGGAGACGGCATCACATTTTATTGTGACGGCGTCGTGGCTTACAAAGGACGACGTCAGAGTTCCTGTAACGGCGTCAAGATCCAACCGACTTAAAGAAGCCCTCTAAGATTCGACGGGGCAACGTCGTCAGGATTAAAACGCGACGCCGTCGCCCCTGTTTTCCTATATATACAAACTCGTTTTTAGGGTTTTAAGTGTGTAACTTTTAGGAACCGAACCCTAGTTTTAGAAGACGATTATAGCTGCTATTTAGGCCGTTTTTAGGATGTTAAACCCTCTTGTATCAGCCTTAATTACATGTTCTAATCAAGTGAGATCTCTTATCTTTTATCATTCAATATGTTTATGTGTTGTGTGATTAATTCTTGTTCTTCACTTCTTTTTAACATGCTTGGCTAGATCCATTAGTATTTACTTATGATTGCATGAAACTTAGTTTGTAGATCCTTTTAATATTGCTTCTTGTGATGGATGTGCGCGTTAGGCATTAGAAAACTAGCCATAAAATATTAAATTGGCATAGACGTCTAGGGAAACGCGAGTGTGTAGAAAGGATACCATCGGTAACAGTCTTCATACTACCTTACCCCTAATATGATTGATCCTTCTTAAGTGTTTTAATGCATGTGATATACTCTTAGGGGCCTTGTAATAGTCTTCATACTACCTTACTTGTGCGTTGCCTTAACGGAATATTACATAGACGGTGGGTTCGTGTAATTCGTTCATGACTTAGGAAACATTTACACAGATCATCACAAGTGTGACAAAGCAACATGATTAGGAGAAGCAAACTGAGGAGTAGTGCATGATTAAGTAAATATGTTCGTTTATTATATAGTTATCACCAAAGTAGTTTAGATTTATTACTAGTTTAAGTAGTTAAAACCAAAACCAAACCTCTCAAACCTGAATTTTACCTACTTTCTATGAAATATAAAAATACCAAAAATAATCTTCTCTCAACCCTTAGACCTTTGTTATATTCTGTTTGAGCCTTCCCAACCTATTCTCCTAGAGAACGATAACAGCCCCCGAGGCTTGCCTTACTACACTACAACGGTTAGGTACTCTGCTTAGGGAGTTGTAAAGCAAGTGTGTTTACAACAACCGCATCAAGTTTTTGGCGCCGTTGCGTGAGGAATAGTTAGGTTTCGAAATTTATCTAGCTTAGGTCTACTCGCTTGATTCCTATCAAGTAAATTTTTTTTTCTTTTATTAGCTTTCTTTTAGTCTATCTTTTCTTTATTCCCTCAATTTTGTAAATCTTTTCGTTGACCTCCATGGGATACAAAAATCCTATCCGTACCTTAGGAGACTACTCCAGACCTAGCCACGAAGGCTATCAAAACACCATTGAGCTCCCCGATAGGAACAATGTGGTTCCTCTACAATCTGACACCATCTGGTTGGTGCAAAACATATGCTCATTCCATGGATTTTGGTCCGAGGATCCAAACCAACATCTTAAGGATTTTCTTAAACTAGTGGACTCACTTGACCTTGATGTTGCAAATAGGGAAAGGACGCGCCTGTGTTTATTTCAATTTTCCCTTTATGATCAAGCTAGCAATTGGGTTGAACGTCTTCCTGTAGGATCCATCTCCATCTGGGAGGATCTTACTACTCGTTTCCTTGCTCAATTCTTTCCACCAAGATGGATTGCAAAACTCCGAAATGACATCCTGATGTTCCAACAACATTAAGGTGAATCTCTTTCTGAAGCATGGACTCGTTTCAAGGACTTACTCCAAAAAGTCCCTCATCATGGCATCGATCTTTGGCTCCAAGTCCAAATATTTTACGACTGCATCGATCACACCCTGAAAAGAACAGTAGACTACGCCGCCGAAGGCCAATTAAGGAAAATGAGTGCAAAAAAATCCTGGGCCACTATCGAAGAGCTAGCTCGATACGAGGATGAAGGATGGAGCGACCCAATCTTCCTAGAAAAAGGGAGCCTTAACTACAAAAACCCCAACATTGAATAATTATTAGGGGTCATAGAGTGTAAAGTTGACAAGCTCATGAAAAATGCAATATCACTAATGAGAAGAAGTGAAAACATTTTTGGGATGTTGAGCAACATGATGCATCAACTATATCCCGTAGGAGGCATTCAAGGATCTCGTGATGAATTTCATACTCGATCAAGAAGAAAAAGTTAGGCAACTTGAAGAGTACATGTGTGTTATTGGAAGTGATTTCATGCAACTCTCTTCGGAAGTTGTTGAGAAATTAAAAGAAGAAATAAGGATTAATAAGAAAAAATTCACGAAGATAAAAAAACACGAGGTACCCCGCCACTAAGGATCTCGAGCCCCTTAATGGTCATAAATACTTGAAAGATCTTACAGAAAAGGAATCTTTCCATACACCTAAATTTGTCTTACCAAAGTCACTCTCTGTCAAATACGTCCGCACAATCTTCCTCAGTCCACCTCTTGTAAGGGAAAGTACCTTTGGCTTTAAGCTTGGTACAAACAATAACCAAAACGTCAAGTCCCGATATGATGCAGAAATTTTGATCCCACTAAGTTCCCCACTAGTCCTCCCATCATTTGAGGAATAAACACCACCCGTGACTTACCTGGAAGAAGAAGAGACTTTAGGAACCCCTATGAAGGTAGGACCTTTGGACCAAACAAAACTAGAGGATGTAGCTTTGACTAATCACAACATTTATCTTAGTTCTAGGGAAATTCCTAGTGTTGATGAACCGGAGCCTCAACTTTTACCCAATTCTTCACCCTTAGATGTAAATCTAGGAGACAAAAGAGGAACAGACCCACCCATCAACCCATATAGTCAGGGTAGTTTTTGTTCGAAGGTAGTAGACCAATTAACCATTCATATACCACCTTCACCCCACATACCATACTATCACCCAGGTTTAGGCGACCCCAAGAAACATTATGGATTTAAACCAGGTTTATTTATCATAGTGGATCCCTAGGTGTTAATTTTTCAAATTTAGAGATGATAGAAGATGATTGGCAATTAGAACCCAAAGAAGTTTCATTTCTTGAAGAAGGACTTAATTTACCCGTTAGGCTAAAAGAATTAGTAAAGGGTATGATTAAAGAAACACACCATTTTGAGCATATAATTCAACAACTAGTTTTTCAACATAAGGCTCCTTCTTACCACAATGGTGTGTACCTTTACTATCACCCGAACTTTACCTTATGTGTAGGGGATACCTACCTTTTACGCGTCAAATAAGCGTAGAGTCAGGCTCGTGACTCGAACAAAAACAAGCGCTTGTTGGGAGGCAACCTAATTCTCTTAATTTAATGCATTCTAGGAGTGTCGTGTGTGTTTTAATTGTGTTATATTCTTTTTATATGTTTGGATTATTATTTGATCATGCTTTGTTTAGTCATTAACCTCGTCTTAATTGCAATCAAAGGCATTTTATAAAAAATTATTAGAGGAAAATCCGGTTTTTAAGAACCATTTCAAACATATTAAATAAATTGTTTAGATTAATTCGCGTCTTGTGTCAGTTTCGAGTCATGTCAGAGTTATATGTTTGTCCTAATAATTTTTGTGTTTTATGGAGTATTTTTCCATGAAATAACTAATAGGAATTGCGTGCTGAAAATTTTTCAAGAAACGAATTTTTTTTGTTTATAGACGCTGAAGACGGCGTCAGGATTTTTTCTAACGGCGTAGCCAGCCCAGCTACAACAAACTTCGTATTTTTTTTGAAAATTAATT
>BQNB010058279.1:0-32888 GCA_026074375.1 Tanacetum coccineum
TCCATAAACACAGCAGGTGCGTTGGTCAAACCAAACGGCATAACTTGGAATTCATAATGTTCATATCGAGTTCTGAAGGCAGTCTTTGAGATGTCTTCTTCTCGAACCCTTAATTGGTGATATCCTGACCTTAGGTCGATCTTTGAGTAGACACTCGACCCTTGAAGTTGATTGAATAAGTCATCAATTCTCGGTAGCGGATAACGGTTCTTCACCGTTAGTTTGTTTAGTTCCCGATAATCTATGCACATCCGTAACGATCCATCTTTCTTCTTAACGAATAGAACTAGAGCTCCCTATGGTGACGAACTAGGTATAATAAAGCCTTTGTCGGAAAGCTCTTGTAGTTGATCCGCCAATTCTTTCATTTCTGATGGCGCCAATCGATATGGTGCCCGTGCTACGGTTGCAGCACCAGGTACTAGATTGATTTGAAATTCCACTTGTCTAGTAGGTGGAAGACCTGGCAAGTCCTCGGGAAATACTTCGGGAAAATTATTGACAATCAGTACGTCTTAAAGTTGCTTCTCCTTTGATTTGTCTCTAGTCTCCTTGATGGTAACATGTGCCAAAAAGACGTGACTTCCTTTTAGCAGATACTTCTGGGTCTTGGTACATGAGATGATGTTTAATCGAGTCCCGTGTTCATCGCTACTTCCGTCGCCATGAATAATTAAGATTTCGCTCCCAAAGGGTACACGAACGATCTTCTTAGCACAGTCGATAATGGCTTGGTATTTTGTCAACCAATCCATGCCAATTATGAATCAATGGCAGCCTTTTGGGTGATAAACAACCAGTTTCAGAAGTTCATTAATTCACAGTTTACTTTGGATTATGACAGTCAAATGACAAACAAGTACTTTGTTGAAAACACTGGAATCGAGGTTAAACACTTCAGAGATAAACTACTCCAACACATGGGTAATGTCAAGAAGTCCATTGCTGAAACAACACGTCATCAAAGACAGTATGATAGAAGGGTGAATAAAAGACATATGCAGATGCAAGAGAGTATGATTGATACGGATAAAGCAGTGGATAATGGTTTGGTTGTCATGGAGAGCAATGGAACAAAATTAGCAGTGCAAGATGACAACAGTAGGTCAGGGAATGATACAAATGCTGATGATGCAGATATCAGACCTATATATGACGAAGAGCCAATGGCTGAGGTATAATTGACTGATGAATGTAATATATTTGCTATAAGACAACAACATATTGAGCAACCTGAAATCATTAATGAAGGTAGGGTTGACCAATATTCTCCTTGGCCAGGTGGCCAAGCTTCTTGCAGTTAGTGCATTTTGGTGTACAAGGACCGTAATGGTTGAAGTTACACTTGGGACATCGAGGTTTAGCCCCCTCATACGGTTTCCTGTCACCGTTCCCGGCAGCATAAGCCCTGCCTGTGTTCTGCCTTTTGTTTGGTTGTTGGGTTTGGTTATTTCGAGGAGTTTCTTCAATCTTCCTCTTGTTTTCTGCCTGTCTCTCAGCAAAAGTGTTATTTCTCCTATCCATCAATTCAGTTGCCATCTCAATAGCCTCCTGCATGGTCTTTGGCTTCGATGCCACAACACTTGAGTAAATCGGGTCGGGCATCCCACCAACATATCTTTCAATTTTGTCAGTTTCTTCAGGGAACATCCTGTCACACAGCAATGCTAGCTCCTGGAATCGTTGGTTGTAAGCTACCACATCGGTGCCTTTTACTTTTAGGTTCCACAACTCCACTTCAATTTTCTTGATTTCATTCCTCGGACAATATTTAGTTGTCATTTTCTTCTTCAAGTCAGACCACGTCATTGCATATGCGACCTCATTAGTCACTGTCCTAGCATGTAAGTTCCACCATGTTAGAGCAGTTCCCATTAGAGTACAAGTGGCAAACTTTACTTGATTCTCCACGATGCAGTTACTTATGCGAAACACGGTTTCCATCCTCTCGAACCACTGGGTCAAGCTGACCACTCCTTCTGTACCCTTAAGAAAATAAGGGTTGACTATGTCATGAAGTCTTGATAGTGCACTCCCCTCACAAGTGCGTTCATATTTCCTTCTCACTCCGGTTCCCGAGGTATGGCTATCATCGATCGCCATTCGGTCGGTACACGTGCTCCAACACACAGTGAAACCTCAGTCGATCATGGCCTGCAGTTGGTCACTGGTGACCGAAGTATGGCATAGTAAGTTCCTGTGACTGGGGGGAGTTGTGGTGACTGGTGGGGGAGTTGCGGTGACTGGCCTTGACCTCGTGGTTCTTGTGGGCCTTCCTCTTGGTGCCATTTTCTTAAATCACAAGAAAACATAACACCCGTTAGATTTCAAAAATCTTAACCATAACTCCGATGTATACATAATGATAAAACAGATCACAACACTGGTGAAATACTCACCAGTATTGAAATTAACAAATCGACATTCATTCACAAAGTAAATTCGATTTCATATAAACCATAAACCAACCTTTCATATATAATAAATTGAAAATAATACAATATTGGTTAAATACAAACGATCACAACACTTAGGTTACAAGACAAAATAACCTAAAGCCATACTAGCCGAGATATACTCGTAATACTTAGTAGGCTGTACAAAGTAGCCGATTATATGAAACAAAAAGATCTAAACAAAGTAGCTAGACAAAACAAAGATCAATACAGTCTGCTAGCTGTGAATAACCCAGAATACTTAACAGAGCGTACAGTAAACTACAATAATCACCCATCTAAGTACTGCTTACCAACCCCGCCTCCCTCTGTAAGCTTCTGGCTCAGCATGATCCTTAGCAGTCCCCTGCCGTCTCTGCATCTCGAATCATCTGAGACCTTGAAGGCTTCTCATAATTTAGGGTCTCTACTAACTGCCGTCTGACTCCATAGTCTGCTTTCAGCAGATCGTATTCACGCCTGCCTCCTACGGTCTGCTGCCTGCAACTCATGATCTCAGACTTGCTAGGCCATGACCGTAGTCCGCAGCGATATGACCCTCAGAAATGAACCTGATCGCAGCATAACACGATCCGTGGCGACAAGCGGCACGAGATAATCTGGCCTCCTCCACATCAGAAGGGCAGTCGTCAGTGTAAGGCCAATCACTGCCAACCTGTTGACTTCGGGCTCAAAGAAGAGCTCAGGTCATACACGTGCATCATCTCGATGAGAATATATGATCTCCATCCTCTTGTCAACAGTAGTAGACAACCTTCAAAAACTCTCGATTAGACCCCCACTAGGAGTGGTCGGTGCAATCTCTTGATCCTCCTACAAGGTCATCCCATGTATCCCTAATACCATAGCCTAACTCTCTAGACATCCGGCGTCCTGGAGTGGCCTCTAACATATCAGTAAATCCATAAAGGTCTGCCTCAGCTGTGGTAGGTCCAAACTGCCGAGCAGCACCAGCTGCCGAACTCTCCCCGACCTCGTATCCAGGACCAGGAGTAGTACGACACGGCCTCTTACGAAGCGGTAAACACATCTCAGGCATCTCAGTCTCATGAACAGGTAGTGCATCTCTCTGTCTAATCCCAGCAGCTCGGGATCCCAGAGATCCCTCAGCATATGTAGGGCCATTGGGTGGTGGTGATGATATAGGTAATGGCGGAGAGGGTATCTGAGGAAGTGGTGATGAGTATGGAGAGAGAGGTGATGGTGGTGGAGTAGGTAAGGCTAACAATCTCTCAGCAACTTCCTCGGAGAGGAACGGTGCTGGCGCCTGGTGTCGGATGGACATCCTAGCCGTAACACGATAAGCAAGGTATGGGTCCTGGTCAGCTGAATAAGCAACAGCTGTAGGGTCAGCAGGAGCTAAGTGCTCCTCCTCCTCTGTATCATCATCATCATCATCATCTCCTCTGTCAGCAGGATAGTCGGCTGGATCCTCCTCAGGATCCTCCTCGTCATCCTCCTCTGGTTCCTCCTCAGGGTCGGACTCTGGTATATACCCTGGTGACTGATGAGTAGGTGAGTCACAGCAGGCATTTGGCTGCTCCTCAGACCGGAGAATCCCTCATCGTCTACTGGTAAGAAAACTCCGGTAAACAGGCTCCGGAACAAATGGTATGTAAATAGGTGAAGGTGGTGCCTGCTCTGGCTCCTCCGGAACAAAACCCTAAACCCAAATTTTACTTTAACCTTAAAACTAAACCCTAAAACCTAATCCTAAACCTTAAACCTTAACCCTAAACACTAAACCATAATCCTAACACTAATCCTAAACCTTAATCTATCCTAAGCCCTAACCCTAACACGAATTAAAAACCCTAAAACCCTAACCCTAACTAGATTCTAACCCGCGACCCATTTTCTTTCCTTTTTATCCATTTTAAACTCAAACCACTAACCTAGAACCTCTATGACTAAGCTACTATGTCTCCAAGCTACTTATAAGCTCTTCAATTACATTCCTTGGCCACCAATAAGACTCATCACCTCCTTGTTCTCCTTTCTTTGCCGCGGCTAAACAAGAGCCTCCCACATCTTCAAGCTAGCTTCTAGCCTTGCATACTCATACCATAGCTATTCCTTGTCATCCCTATCTGCTCTTAGTCACCTTACCTTGGTCCTTACTCCTCCACACTTGGCCTCCAAAGTGTTTTGGCACTATAAATAGGACACACCCTTCACCATTCAATCTCACACCTCAAACTCAAACATAAACATATCAATGGAGTTCTAAGCAATCTAGAAGGAAGAAGAGAAGTCCCAGGTGCAGAAGTGAAGCCAAGAAATCAAGAAACGAAGGTCTTGAAGTCGAATTCTAGGCGTACGAACCAAATAAGCCCCATTCGACCTATTTTCCAAACCGTAAGCTTGAATCCTTGTTCTATAAGCTATTTTTCTATTTTGAAACTCTTATAAGTATCTTATAATCATGTTTGAACCCTTGTTAAAAGTATTGAGGCTCACACCCACTCATTTTTAATTTCTAAAACCAAACGAGCCCTATTAAGCCCTAATAACTCGTTTTCTCGAAATCTATTTGCTAAAATTATAATCTGTTGTTATAGTCTATTACTATAAGCTTATTAGTCATTTCTATAAACATTTTATCAAGCCTTAAAAGCTTTAACCCATTGGATTAATTTTTATAAACCAAACGACCCTTCTTATGTTTTGAAACTCGTAAACCTTTTTCAATAAGCTATAAGCTCGTAAAAGCTATTATTCCTAACTTATTTTAGCTTATTATGATAAGCTCTAACCTGCAAATCTCTTTTAGAAACCTAAAATAAGCTTGCATGTAATTTGGACTTGCTTTGTACATTATTTTCATGCAAGGGGTATTTTTTATAACTTTTGGAAATTATTAACTACAAGGGCCATTTTTGTAATTATATTAAAGTTGTAACTCCAAGGGTTATTCTTGCCAAGTTTTAAAGTTCAAGGATTAAATTATACATATTTTATATGTATAAAGGACTACTTTTGTAATTAATTATAATTCAAGGGTATTTATTGCCAATTTAATATTCTTAAAAATATAAAATATTATATTTTTATATAAACTATAAAAATATTATAAAATCCGATTTTATTAAACCTCAACACATTTATCGTTATTAATTAACGATCAACGTATTCTAAATTAATTACGTTATATATTAAACGTAATTTATCATCGGCTAGCTTTTGAAACCTAAAATCCTATCGTATCATGATACTAGGGAATTTCATGTGAGGAGTTCCATTTGGGTATTCATTTTGACGAGCTTGCTGGGTTTACGATTTAAAGTGCCCTGGCTCCTCCAACGATACTACATGGCCTCTGGATTATGATAGCCCGAACAACGATACAATATTTCCATAATAAGTCAAAGATATGCGTTAAACTTTATGAAGTTTTGAAACATAAACTATCACACTAAGACTTGACATATCACCCCAGGTTGCGTGACGAAGCCGTTACTTTCACTTGATATACTTTTGCCATCAATCAGATTTCCCTATACTGTTAAGGTGAGTACATAGCTTCACTTTTAAATCTTCTATTTTATAAACCCGTAAGGGGGATACATGCTATAAACCATGAATACAAGTGTTTTCTAAATGATTGCTATCCTGATATCTTATTGCATTTGTTGTCTAAGTCCCTTTATGCCAAATGACCCCCACCATCATGGACCATTAATCACTTGCGAGTGAACGCGAATATTGTTAATAGATCTATTGGGATTGACAAATCCCGTTTGTATTAGCCGGATAGGTAACCAAACGCACTATATTTGAAACTCATAGGTATATGGCAATTACCTACACGGGGGCCATATCTTTATATATATATCATTAAAGATATATATACACTAGTTAGTTTGAGTGCCATGAGCTTAGACGTAATAATACTATTTTTCATAATAATTGCACTCATTGCAATTATTACACTTATGGGTGTATAACAACGTAACCCACTCTTATGATGACTTGTATTCACACTATTTATTATAAACCTATGAATTTCACTCAACCATTGAGTTGACCTTTTTAGCATGTTTATCTCAGGTAACTAGACATCTTATGGCACGGAGTGGCACGGACTTGAAGATGGCTAAACTGTTATCATTCAAACTTTATGTTCTCATGTAGATTTTGGGACATCTGTTTGTAAAAACTCTGATGAAATAATGAATGATAACTTATTTTTTAAAAACGTATCTTTCGAGTCGCTTTCTGTGATTATGACTGTTGTACTATAAAATAATACCACAGATTAGCTTTCGCTGCTATATGTCAAAAATGGTGGTGTTATATTAACAATTAGGTTATTTGTTTCTTATAAACAAGGATAATGACATTAGTTTTTTTTGGACATTTAAATTGGAATTTTGTGTTTGGTAACATGTGAATTTAGTTTGGTTTCTGATTCGTTTGTAATAAATAAAACCTATGTTTCGTTTGCTGATTTTCTTTGATTCATTATTTTTATTACCAATAAGTGGTTGCCAAGTTCGTTAGTTACGAAGAAAAAGAAAAAAAAATTCTTGGTAAGGGATAAAGTATTCGTCTTTTTGTGATCCGGGATTGTTTGTTTTGTTTTTGGATTGATATTTATTGATAGAAATAATGCTTAAAAACATTATTGATATTTTTTGATTTTTCTACGTTTTGATAATCACAAAATGTAAAAACGCTCTATGTAAAATTAAACGTAAACAAGTTATTAGTCGTAAATTTTCATTTCGAAAATTAATCTCTTAAGGTATAAATAAATAAATGCTTAATTTATTTAATGATTAAAGGAATTTAATTTTTCTAAACCTTACATTTTTTATAAAATGTAACAAACATTTTTAAAACTTATACAAAATATTTTTGAATTTACAAGAAATGTTTTATTCAAAATAAGTATTTTGAATTCAAAATTTTCCCATCAAAATAAATAAAACTGCTCTAGAAAACACCTCCCCTGAAAAAGACAAAATTGGGAGCGTCCTACTATGGGCGGCCCCCTTATAGGTATGGTCGGCCCCCTTAGTAATAACGGGGTCGGCAGGGGAACTAAGGGGGGCCATGTAAAACGGCTCCTAGACTTGCCTATAAATAGTGAACTCTTCCCACAAACTTTTTCACCTTTTGCACCTATTTTCTTTCTGTTCAAAATCAGTTTATAAATCTCCTACAATCCTTTGATCATTTAATCTTAAGCATTTGATTTCAAGTGATTGAAGCTTAGATCATCAAGTGCAAGAGAATAATACTTTTTATCATCAAGTTACGAAGTATTATAGCTTAGTGTTTACGTAACGTAGTTACGATTGTGTTGTATGTTGTGATTCATTTATATCTCTTGTGATTGTGTGCAATAGATAGATCGGGTTGATCGTGTTAGTATTTAGGTGAAGTGAATCCTTGTAAGGGTTGTTAGTATTTTAGGCCTCAAAATACAAGTGTGTGGTAGATTGGTTCTAGCTAAGATTAGGACTCGACATTTGGCTTAATGTCGAAAATTGGTGTAAGCTACTTGTGTACGATTTTCTCTGCCTAAAGGGAGTTTGTTGACATAGTGAATAGAACTCTCGACTTGGGTACTCGAGGAGTGGAGTAGGGAGAAAAGGAGCTTCGTTACCGAACCACTATAAATCTTTGTGTTGTGGTTTGATCTTTCAAACTCTTATCTCTTGTCTTGCAAATTTATATTATTTCTTGTTGTCATTTATTTACTTAACTAGATTGTTCATATTTTTTTTTGAACGGCAAATTGTGGCTACATGGCCCCTAGCCCAGAATGCGTAGCGAGCCCACACAACCAGGTTGGGTCCAGCCCAGAAGGCAATGGCATCATTCCCTTTACTCACGCGGGAGGAAACCCCTATCACGCTAGACAAGACTCGAACTAGAGACCTTGCCTAGGCGGGTAAAACCTCCATACCATTAGACCAGAGGCCCGTTGGTACTAGATTGTTCATATTGCTGCACATTAAGATCACATAAACTCAAATCTAACTTTTTATATACAAACGATAAATAAATTCAAAACATGGTAAATTATTCAACCCCCCCCCCCTCTTCTAGTTTCCACAATTGGTATCAGAAGCCAGGTCAAACACTTAAGTTGAACATTGTCCTCAATATTCATATAGAGTTACCGTAAAATCTGAATAAAGGGAATAGAAATAAGTAAAAGAAACTAGTACTCCCCTGGTTTGCTCAATAATGGAGAAGAAACATGCGATAACTGGTTAAATCGTCCTCCAAGAGTCGTCTAATGAAAACATCATAAGATCTTCCAAGCTTCTTCTTGTCAAATATAACATGTAATCAAAGACAAAGACAACTATACCAAGCCTAAAATCGACGGGATAGATATAAATATACAACGAGAGTTTAAGGTTTCGACTCTATGAAAACAATAAAGATAGGATGAGAGTAATGATATAATTATAGGGGGGGAGTTGGTTTATGCGGTTTACAAAAAGAATTACAAATTTTAAATATTGCACATTTTATTTTTCAAAAATACTTGAAAATTTCAAATTTTTACATAGCTGGAGACACGACGCCGTCAGGATAAATCCTAACGCCGTCTCCAGCGTCTGTGAAAATTTCTTCTTCGTTTTTAATGAGAAATTTAATGCACAGAATTTTATTAGTCAAATCTGAAGAAAGCACTGCATAAAACCTGGAATTAATCGTTACAATCATATGACTCAAAACTGACGCGAATTAATTTAAACAATTTATTTTAAATGTTTGAATTTGGTTCTTAAAAACATATTTTCCCCTACACTTATTTTGTTACAAAATACCTTTGATTGCAAATAAAACGAAGTTATAAATAAAAAATCATGATTACAAAATAATTCAAACATAATAAAACAAATAATAAAGAACAAAACACAAGACACTCCTAAATTAGAATTAACAATTCAATCATATGACTCGAAACTGACACGAATTAATCTAAATAATTTATTTTAAATGTTTGAATTTCGTTCTAAAAACCGGATATTTCCCCTACACTTATTTTGTTGCAAAATACATTTGATTGCAAATAAGACGAAGTTACAAATAAACAAAGCATGATTACAACTAATTTAAACATAATAAAACAAATAATAAAGAGTTAAAACACAATACACTCCTAATATGCGGGAAAAGTAAATATTGGGTTGCCCCCCAAAAAGCAATTTTCTTTATTTATGAGTCTTGTAGCTAGACTCGAGGTCACATGTCCTTACGTGACTTCTCCTTCACCATCCATTCTAGTCACATATTTGGGTCCGAGCTTAATGGTGTCTTTATAAAACCCGTCTTCTAAGTCGGATGGCTTCCTACGTCCTCTATCATAGTCGTCCTCACTGAGTATTACCCTAGATGATAATAAGTCATGACCCTCGCTGGACAATTCGCTCTTTTTTGGGTCCTTATATGGTGTTTTAAAGGTGATCTCTTTAGTTCCGTCCGTAAAAGTCATTAACCCGTGTTTTCTATTTATAGCCAAGCAGGCGATTTCAATGAAGGGTCGTCCAAAGATCACGTGGGACAAGCTAGGGTCGATGTTAGTATCAATATTTTCCAAAATAGTGAAATCTATGACGTAACTTACATTTCTTACAAATACGTGCATGTCCCTTCCTAATCCTACAAAATTTCTTCCCCTATACTCATATCCATTCTTTCTAATAGAGTTATAATAGGCCAAGAACATGATGTTCATGGGTAGGTCAACATTAATATATGCGTTAGTAGTGAATTTACGACATATTATGCAGGGAATTTTAAGGTTTCTTGGGTCACCCTTTTTGATCCTAAAGTCATAATTAAGTGAGCATTTAGGCATTTCCTTAATCAACGATTCATAAACCGATTCCTCACTTGTGTCAACTAAATCTAGAGGTTCTTCAATATCTAACCATTCAATTCCTTCATCATCTTTGTTAGATCCTAAATTACCAACAATAGCTATGTCTTTCTGCTCCAGCAGTGGCGTGTCTCTTCGTTCTTCAATGCATGCAATGGTGTTGGTGTTTTCAGGGTCGCCCTCTCTTTCTTGCTCTTCTTCCTTAGCCATGCCATCACGGGAGTCGTTTTGTTGCTTGTGATGTATCGTGATAGTGTTGATCGAACCATGGATATGGGTTGAGCATTGTGGATCTTCAGTTGGGTAAGAACGAGCAGACAAAACTGAAGAAGTACTCAGTTTTGGGTTCTTAACCGTGTCGCTAGGGAGTGCTCCCGTTATTCGATCGGTGATGGCCTTCAATACTGTGTCGATTTTGTTGGTCATCTTGCTTTGTTGTTGTTTGAAATCGGCTTCAAACTTGGACAATCTAGCGTCTTGAGATGCCATGAAGTTGGATACCAATCTTTCTAGATTTGATTGATTGTTAAAGCTTCGAGGATTGTTGTTGAAGGGATGGTTCGGGATCGAACCGTTGGGTTGGAACCGGTTAGGTGGGGTTGAAAAATTATTTTGGGAATTTTAAGGTTGTCTCCACCTAAGGTTTGGGTGACTTTTCCATGACGGATTATAGGTGTCACCAAAATTATTTTGCTCGGGCTTAAAAGTGTACCACTTACCTCCCGATTTGTCGGTACGCAAGGATGCATACTCAACAAAGGCTTGTTCGGGATCTTCCATGCAATACTGAGTGTCGTGGGGACCACTACAGATCTCACATGAGGTAGTGATTTTGTTCACTTGAGTAGGTTGTGTCGGAGCAAGATGAGCTTACATCAAGCGTTGGACTTAATTTTGAGCTCGATTAGACGGCGGCCGGATGTACTCGGGACATCTTGAGGCAAAGCTATTACCTTGACCGGCTTAGCAAAATCCCTTGGGTCGTTCTAACTTTCATTGTCATAGAGGGCGAGGTCCTCTAATAATGCCCAGGATTCTTTAGCGTTTTGGTCACGAAGCTTACCACCGGCCGATTGGCCAATGGTTTGTCTTGTCACAGGATTGACATGGTCATAAAAAATTTGGACTTGGAGCCAAATGTTGATGCCATGACGAGGGAATTTTTGTAGTAAGTCCTTGAAACGAGTCCATGCTTCTGAGAGAGATTCACCATGATGTTGTTGGAACATCAGGATATCGTTGCGGAGTTTTGTGGTCCTTCCCGATGGAAATAATTGAGCAAGGAAACGAGTAGTAAGATCCTCCCATGTGGTGATGGATCCTGCTGGAAGACGTTCAAGCCAGTTGATAGCTTGATCGCGAAGGGAAACTTAAAATAAACGTAGGCGCGTTCTTTCCTTATTTTCACCGTCAAGGTCAAGTGAGTCCACAAGTTTTAAGAAATCCTTGAGGTGTTGGTTTGGATCTTCGGACCGAAGTCCGTGGAATGAGCATCCGTTTTGCACCAACCGGATGGTGTCGGATCGAAGAGGTACCACGTTGTTCGCTACGTGGAGCTCAATGGTATTCCTGTAGCCCTCATGGTCGTGGCTAGGTTTGGTGTAATTACCTAAGGGTACGGAGGATACGATCGCGTCTCCCATAGTAGATCGTCGAGATGGATTACGAAAAATTTAACACAATGAAAAGATAGACACAAGTAAGCTATTATACAGAATTAAATTTCATTGAAAGGATTCAAGCGAGTAGAACTAAGTTAAACAATGAATGAAACCTAACTATTCCCCGATAGCAGCACCAAAAACTTGATGTGAGGGTTGCGAAAACTTCACAGGAAGTTTTACAATCCCCTAGGCAGTGTACCTAATCGTTGTAGTGTACTATAGGCAAGACTCAGGGGTTGTTATCGTTCTCTAGGGGAATAGGATTGGGAGGCTTGAATCATGTATAAACAATATTCTAGAGGTTGAGAGAAGATTATTTTTGTGTCTTTTATATTTTATGAAAGCAAGTAAATCTATGGTTTGAGAGGTTGGTTTGTTTAACTAATTACTAAACTAATTAATATCTATTCTACTAGTGATAACTTTATGAGAAGAAAGTGTATTTACCTAATCATGCACTACTCCTCAGATTGCTTCTCCTAGATCCGCTGCTTTGTCACACTTGTGATGATCTTTGTAAGTATTTCCTAGGTCATGAACGGATTACACGAACCCGCCGTCTATTTAATATTACGTTAAGGCAATGCACAAGTAAGGTAGTATGAAGACTATTGCAAGGCCCCTAAGAGTATATTAAATGCTTGTGAAATAACTTAAGAGGGATCAACCATATAGTGGGTAAGGTAGTATGAAAACTATTACCGATGGTATCCTTTCTACACTACTCGCGTTTCCCTAGACATATCACAACATCGATATGACAAAAGCTGGTTTTCTAAAGCATAAAGAGCACATCATCAAACAAGAAGCAACGTCAAAAGGTTATATAATCTTAAGTTTCATGGCAATCATAGATTAAAACAAAAGGGAGGGTTTAGCATTGCATGTTATAAAGAACAGCAAGTAGACAATTTAATCAATACAACACATAAACATTTTTGAATGATGAATGAAAATAACCTTACTGAGGTAAAAAAATAGATTCAAGGTGTACAATAGGGTTTTGAGGCCCTAAAAAGAACCTATAAAGCTCCTAAAACGACTATGGGTTCATCTCCCTAGGTTTATACAAAGTTATCCCAAAGTTACACACTTAAACCTAAAAATGGTTTTATATTTATTAGGATGTTCGACTAGCGACGGCGCATCGCTTGTAATACCAGACGCCGTTGCCAAGTAGTCAGTTTCTAGATCCTCTTTAAGTCAGGCACGTACGGACGCCGTTCTGAAAAATCCTGTCACCGTCACTAGATAGATCACGACGGCGTCGCTTTATGATTGCGACGCCGTCTCCAGCCACTGTTTGCATACATCTTCAAGAGATTTGGTGTAGGTCCGTAATCTTGTATGTTTCTTCTCAAATGAGCCCAAAGTCATGTGTTATTTTCTCAAAGCAATCCAATTTGCTAAAAACCTGAAATTAAATGATTAATCAATAATATAGGATATTGCATGAGTTAAAGGGTTAAATGACCAAGAAATAGTGTATATAATGACACTCATCAGAACACGTGTAGTTGGTTTTACATCGTTTGGTCAGAACATGGCCTTTCTGACCCATGGAAATTTTTTTCATAGCGTCTAGATTTATGGCAATTTTTGCATGTTCCACCTTTCTTTGGTGGACTTAAATCGGAGTATGCCTTGGTCAGACCTTTGGCCCGAGGCATTAAGAGAAACGAAACTGCACCTTGAAATTACTCATAAGAGTTTACTAATGTCATAAGTCTCAGAAATATAAGGTTGCATTTATATGCAATTAACGTCAGCGTTTCCTCTTGCCCTACTTGTTTAAACGTTGGTCAGGACCTTCAGTAATTAGTGGTGAGGAACAAGTTGGATCTTAGTCTTATTAGTATTAATTGGGTAGTTTAAGTATTTTTTATAATTTAATTTATTCAAAAATATAATAATATAAACTTTTTCTGATTGTTGATGACTACACACATGTCGTTAAAACAATATCGATTTTTTCAAAGGGTGTTCTTTGAGAAACAAAAATTAATAAGACCTAACTTTGTCGACAGGTACAAACAACTTCATATTGTCCTATCAACCGAAGATAAGTTAAATTATCTAGAGCTCCCAATCCCTACTACTCCTGTCCCAACTGTTGCTGGACAACAAGTTCCTCCTGAAATTCTTGCAGCTCCGCCGCATGGGTTAAAGGGCAAAAGGAAATTATTGTACTCATGCTTATGACCATGGAACCAGATCTCTAACGGAATCTAGAAACCCTTGGTGCATATGACATGCTTAAGGAGTTGAAAACTCTGTTTGCTCAACAAGCAGAGCAGGAACTTCTTTAAACCGTGAGAGAGTTTCACGCTTGTAAGCAAGAAGAAGGACAATCTGTAAGCTCATACGTTCTAAAGATGAAAGGCTATATAGATAACTTGGAGCGTCTAGGTCACCCCGTGTCACTATCCCTATCAGTGGGTCTCATCTTGATCTCTCTGCAAAAGGAATATGAGAGTTTTGTGCAAAACTATAATATGCATAGCATGGGGAAGACGGTAAATGAGTTGCATGCCATGCTTAAACTACATGAGCAAACTTAACTAAAGAGAGATGCACCTGCTCTTCATGCTATAAGAGCAAGAAAGGTCCTATAAAAAATAAAACAAAAACAAGAAACCGCAAATTGGATGCCTAACGGAAACAATAAGGAAAGAGAGTCTAAGGCTTAATTATGCTCCTAAACCCAAGATTACTCCACCACCCAGAAGGAAGATCCTGTTAAGGACTCAATCTGTCATCACTGCGGTGATACAGGCAATTGGAAGCGGAACTATCCCAATATCTATCCGAGTTGCTAAAGAACAAGAAGCTATCTCAAGGAGCTAGTACTTCAGGTATCTTTACTATAGAACTCTTTACTTTTCCTGGTAAATCTTGGGTATACAATACGGGCTATAGGACTCATATCTGTAATACTACTCAGGATTAGGTGAAGCAGAAGTGGAAAGCAGGAGCTTTGAGTCTGTACATGGACAATGGTCAACGTGCAGCCGTCAAAGCTATTGGATCTTATGATTTGTGTTTCCCTAGTGGATTAGTTTTAGTTTTACACAATTGTCATTATGCTCCTTCTATAACTAGAGGAGTCATTTTAGTTTCTCATGTGTATGACGATGGTTTTATTAACCGTTTTGAGAATGATAATTCAATTTTAGTTTCTAAAGATAATTTGATTTATTTTAATGCCGTACCGAGAGATGGTATTTTTGAAATTATTTTGTTTGATTCTAATACAAATGTTAGTTCTATGTATGTTGTTAGCAATAAAAGAGCCAAGCTAAACTTGGACTCTTATCTCTTGTGGCACTGTCGTCTTGGACACATTAGCAAGAAACTTATTAAGAAGTTGCAACATGATGGACTTCTTAATTTAATTGTCTCTAAGTCTTTTGAAAAATACGTTCCTCGTTTGTCTGGAAAGATGGGACGAAAACCTTAATTCCACATCAAGTGAAAGAGCTAAAGATCTACTTTGGACTTAATTCAACGAACTGTATGTGGCCCATTTTGAAAACCAGTGTCAAGACAGGATCTAGCTACTTCGTCACCTTCTACGACTACGTTAGTCATTATGGTTTGTTTACTTGTTGAACATGAACATGAAGTGTTTGAAAACTTTTAAAGTGTTTAAAAAGGCAAGAGGAAAACAACTCGGGAAAAGACCATAAAACGCTAAGTTCAGATCGTGGGGGCGTAATATATCAGTCAAGAGTTTTTGATCATCTTAAGGAGCATAGGGATTTTATTTGCCTATGGTAATCCTCCTTACAGCCTCAAACATATTTGAGTGTTTAGAGAGGAGAAATAAAAACCCTTTTAGATAAGGTTTCGCTCTATGATAAGTCAAACAACTCTTTCAAAGTCCTTTTGAGATTATTGCCCTGAGTCTGCTTGCAGCATCTCAATTTGGTTCCATAAGAGGTTGAAAAAGTCCATGAAAGTATGGTATGGGAAAGCCCCTAAGCTGTCTTACTTAAAAGTCTGGGGTTGTAAGGCACTTGTTAAGCGAGATACTCTTACCAAGCCTGATAAGTTATAGCCCAAATCTATTAAGTGTATCTTTGTAGGATACCCAAAGGAAACAATGGGTTATTCTTGCTACTACCCACCTGAGAACAAAGTATTTGTTGCTCGGAATACTGAATTCTTTGAGAATAGTCTTATAATTCAAGAAGCAAGTAGGAGTCTAAAAGAGCTTGAAATAATTCAAGAATAAGATACGCATCCTTCTAAAAACACTAGCTCACATCATGATGAGGATAATCAAGAAATTAAATACCTCAAAGTGATATAATTCCCATTCGTAGGTCCACTAGGACACGACATGCTCCAGATCGAATGTGTTTAAACATCGAGGCTGATCAGTATGAGTTTGGGGATTTTTTTTTTTTAAATCGAACCCGCTAACTTATAATGCTCATTGTCAGATCTGCCTGATGTTTGATAATAGCTTATTTGCTGTTGAATGTATAAATGCAATCATGAAAGGACATTAAAGTTTAGGACCTCTTGTTATTTCTTCCTCTAACGGCGGAAAATCGTTGGTAGCCAACGGCTCTTTCAAAATGAATAGGACCGTATATGGATGAGCTGTACACACCTATAAAGCTCGTCTTGTAGCAAAGGGCTTCACTCAAACCTCATGGATTGATTATGAAGAAACCTTCTCTCCTGTTGCAGACATTAGAGCTATTAGGATTCTTATAGCCATAACTGCGTTTTATGACTTAAGCAAGCTAAAAAGATCCATTTATTGACTTAAGCAAGCATTAAGGCAACATAATAAACAATTTGATGATGAAATTAAGAAATTTGGTTTTACTCAAAATCGTGATGAGCCATGTGTATATATGAAAGCTAGTGGGAGTTATATCACTTTCCTAATCTTATATGTCGATGACATATTGATCATGGGAAACAACATTCCAATGTTAAAGGACGTTAAATCCTACCTTGGAAGGTGTTTTGCAATGAAAAATTTAGGAGAAGCTGCATATATTATTGGTATTAAAATCTACAGAGATATATCGAAGCAGTTAATTGGTTTGTGTCAAAGTGCTTATATTGAGAAAATCTTGAAAATATATTACATGGAGAATTCCAAACGTGGAAGTATCCCCATGCAAGAAAAACTCAAATTAAGTAAATCTCAAGGTGCTTCAACACCTGCTGAGGTAAAGCGCATGCAGAATGTACGATATGCTTCGGCAATGGGATCCATTATGTATGTTGTGAGATGCACTCGCCCTGATGTTGCGTTCGCTCATAACATAACAAGCCGGTTTCAACAGAATCCAGGTGAACTTCACTGGACTGCTGTTAAGAATAATTCTAATGTGATTCTTCACAAATATTAAAGATATGTTTCTATGTTTACGGTTGAGGTGGTTATTAAAACGATGAAGCTCAGAGTTTCTCTGCTAACTGATGCTGGTATCTGACGGTATGGCTGTTGTGACTTGAAGTCTCAGACCGAATATGTATTCGTTTTAAATGGAGGTGATGTTGACTGGAAGAGTACAAAGCGAAGCATCTTCGCTACCTCATCTGCAGAAGCTGAGTATATAGCTGCTTCAGACACCTCCAAGGAGGCGGTACAGGTTAGAAAATTCATTGCTAGGCTTAGAGTGGTACCCACAATTGAAGAACCCATAAAGATGTATTGTGACAATACTGGAGCCATTACTATAGCTAATGAATCAGGAATCACCAAAGGTGCTAGACATTATCGTGCCAAAGTTTACTATTTGCGTGAGGTGATAGAGTATGTCGATGTTAAGCTAGAAAAAGTTTACACAGATGATAACTTAGCTGATCCTTTTACAAAAGCTCTAGCTTTTCCTAAGCATTCAGAACATACTAAGAATATAGGAATGCTTCCAACACGTAATCTCATGTAAATATGTGCTTTTCATTAGTATTTGGATAATTGAGATTGTAAGACAATTTTTAATTTCTGATGAATAAAGATATTTGATATTTGTTTTCATTCATATATTAATTGTTTTCCTATATTTGCATGTTTTTAATCCTTGAATGATTTTTCCATTCTAAAAATGTCCATTATCGTAAACCATTGAGAATATATTGTTACATAAGACAAATGTGAGTGTTGGTTGTATTTTTTAAATACATGGATAGATTCCCACCAAACTCATATGTTATTCACAAGAGTTGCATATTGGACACCCCAACTTTCGTATATTTACTTTTGGATCCTTGTCATGAGTAATATATTGAAAATGGTTAAATAAGTCATCCTTAGACTTGAGATGCAAGCAAGTTCTGCAATGTACGGATATCACTTTTAAGTATAAATCAAACGCTATCCTGAATAAGGTAGTTATAAAGGCTATTCATGGAAGTGATGTGAAGCAGCATTCCACAACACTTGTAGTCAACAAAGAATTTGTTCCTCCACTTGACATGTGCAGAATGATACCATGGGCCCTCTCTAGAATCAAACAGTTTAAATTGCCATGGCCGTGGCCCAAGGATTTATCAAGGATGATTCTTGATTACATTTGGATATATAGGAAATGAAATTCGATAACGGAGTATCTAATAGGTAAACTATATGGAATGAGTTAGGATCCATATCCATGGTTTAACGGTATCTGAACAAATGGATGATATAAGCAAGAAAACATAACCATTATACTAAGAATGTTCTTGGAACTTCATCTCAAGTAGTTTTAATTTAAATAACAAATGGAGTGTTGCTAGACGTTTCCATTGTTAGTATAATGCCTTCTGTATTCAACTCCCAAGTGGGTGCTGTTGGAATATGTAGTTGGATCCGGTGGTTTATACGCACTAGTGATGCTAAGCCTATTTGGGGCACACACGTTAACACATGAATGACGTTTATTCTTTAATATACTTCACGTCGGTTAAAGTTTACACGTAACCAGAGGGACTAAATTTAACAAAACACAAACCCGTGGATGCCTTGTGATTAGCCGATCCATGCATGGTTATGAGAGTGTGTTTGTATCGGTTTAAGAGTATAGGAGAAGGGGGTGTGAAGTGCAAGTATTAAGGTTTCCTTGTTCTACAAGGAATGAGATTAAGGGACTATATAAACCCTCACATCCTACCTTATTATTTATGCATTCACAACCTCAAAAACCTTAAATAGTTTTTCGGTTCTATCCTCTCCAAAAATCCCTCACTGAATTCCAAAACCCTTTTCTAAGGTTTTTGATTTTCGGTTTTTCCCTTTTCTCTTCTTGTTTTGATTTTGGTAATCCCATAAAGGGATCTTTGGTGCGATTTGAGATCCCACGATAATCATATGAATCAGGTCAGTTTAGAGGTAGTTCGTTATCCCAGTTGCTCTCAAGTTGACAACAATCTAAAACCTTTAGGTTTCATTTTTCTTGTAATTCGGTTCTACCAAATTCGATGAAAATCCTAACTAGGGTTTTAGGTTTTTAGTTTAAGATAAACAAGGGCTTTGTTTATGAGATTTGATCCAAGGAAGTACTATACAAGGCGTTTGTGTAACGTGAAGTAAAGGCTAGCATCTTGACGTGTTCGTTGGACGTGTTTGTGTGAGCAACCGTAGAGGTGACAACTTAGTCACTAAGTTTCAACTCAAGATTCTCGTTGTTTGATTTAGGTCATTCAACAAAAGGTTAGTGTTTCTTTATCTCTATACGAGTGTTAATCTTTAGTCATCAAACTAGATCCTATCCACTGCGTACTCGTTGTAAATATGGTTTACTAGTTATAAAATCCCAACAAAAAAGAAGCCTTTTTAAGGTTTCAGTGATCTTTTTGCACATCTCATTAAGTCTTACGTTTCTTGAGTCTTCAAAGTTTGTATAGAATAATCGGATCACCGAATTAACCTTCAAAAACGACTTATCTTGTTGGGTGGGGGTCACGGCCCTTGAATACATGCACCCCACATTCTCCTATAAATATCTTTATGTGTTTTCAACAATTGCGCTGGTGAAAGCTACATGTGGTTAGTCGCATAACTTTGTGGGAGCGGTGTGTTCCTTTCTTTTGACAGAATAGAAGTATTAATAGTATGTGGATGTGATAATCTTGTAGAGCCTTGAAAACGAAAGAACAAAAAGTTCAACGTAATATCACGTGGAATCTTATTACTAGAAAATAAAGTGAAAAACAAATTTATCAATGTAGCATGGGTTGGTTGCGAATGAAAATGATCTTTTGGGTTGACTATTGTGGCCACTACAATAGAGTAGGGTTACCAGGAGATGTCGAGGAATTGTGATCGGAAATCATTTTCTCTTACGCTATCACTTATTTAATTAAGGTCCACATGAAGCTCGGTTGTGTTTTGCCCACAGTGTACAATTGCAAATGTGGAAGCAAACACCAAGTATCCTATGTACTATAGTAACTGAGCCATAAAGGCATTCTTCTGTTTGTACATATTCTAAAGAATCGACAACGAATTAAAAAGCTTTTCCGATCGCTAGATTTCTTAAATTTGCTTTATATATATTAACTTAATTAAAATTAAGGACTTAACGGCTTTTGACATTAATCTAAGGCCTTAGATAATATTGCACGAAACTTTTGTGAGAAATTGTTAGACTGGGTGTAGTTGGTGATCCCCTATGTGACCACAAACCAGTACCTACCACCTGTGCTTTCTTTCTCCATGACAATTCAATACACATAGTGTAGTGAGAAGACAAACTACCGACTTGGGGTTTTGTCCTTGATGACGCGTCCCGAAATGGGAGTTGTAGTGGGAGGCACGAGTCCTCCTTGGTGTAACATGGGCTAGAGACCCGATCGACATACTATCATTACACAGTCTTAACTAGAGAGTCCTTTATATTGTTTTAAGGTAAGAAAGTTATAGGAATTTGTAGGTTCTATAGAAACTCATTATAGCACACTTTATTGGCATGTGGCTAGAACAAGATGATAGATAACATTCAAAAGACGCTTGTGGTAAGATGGCCCAGGTTTGATTACGAAAGAAAAAGGACACTTTAGCTACAGTCATTGTTGTTGAGTGATGTTGCTAAATATCTATTTTTCTTTTGTTTTTGGGCAAATTAAGATTTGTCTTTTACTTTTTATGGCAAAAAAGTATTCAAGGAGATGATTGGCAATGCTAATTGCTGTGTCCACATGTTTTGTGGTGTGATATCATCCTCAAAAGCACTAACATATATAGTAATAATATGTTGAATAAATTCTTATCTATTTTTGTGTATAACTCTCTTTATATTGGCAATCAACAGGAAGTGTGGCAACTCTCTTTTTGTTCATTCATTTCTGTCTGGTAAGCCTTTAATGGCAGAAGGATATCATCACAATGAGTATGTGGTGGTGACACGTGTTCGTGACGTTACGTTTTTTCTTTTGACGGCAAGTTTTCTTGGTAAAGAGTTTTGAGTACTTGTAGTGGGAATATATTTATAGAATTCAGGGCTCTTTCTTTTACACTAATTGGGCCTGTCTAATTTCAAAAGTCTGGGCTCTTTCTTTTACACTATTTGGGCTCAATTTAATTGGAAAGACCGAAATATATCACAAGTAGGCAAACAAAATTGTAAACTGACAGCAACATTCAGAAACAACAATTTTCGGAATATATACACATCGCGAGCCAATTTAACGACTGGTACGTCCTGCACGTTAAGCTAATAATTAGTTTAAAGTCCGTCAAACAACATGCATATACGACCTTGACTATAGGAAAGATGTGAGATATCAATCTCCCATGAAAATAGATAAGAGAAGATATGATAAGCAAGAGACAGAACTAGGACCAAATATGACCCGGTGCATAATTTTTTTTAATCATAATACTAAAAACACATTTTGATGAAGCGGATGCATTTAAAATGACTTTAGGTAAAATTGATGGTTTTTACAAAAATTCACACTGCATTTAAAGAAATCTATGGATTCCCGCCTGTTTCCGTCGGGAAAGATTCCAAGAGAAACAAAGTGGGAAACTATACTTTAATCTCTTTTCTTTTCTTCATTCATCAAAAATAAGTACAACTTAAATAGAAAGGAAATTACATAACGTGAATCCTAAACTTAGGTGACAATCAAAGAAACGTGGAATGTGATCTTAGTAGGGGTGTCAAAAAAACCGAGGAACCGTACCGGAACCGTCCCGAAACCGAATCGCATATTAAAACTATGGTCCGGTTCTTGGTTATAAAATTATTTTATCTCCCCCCTAAATTTTCGGTTCTAGGGATGTTCTGTTTCGGGATGAACGGCAGGTTCCGGTTCTTTCCCGAAAAGAACTGTGCTTTTGAAAATATGATTTTTTATAGGGTTTGTTTGAGACATTATGTAGAGCAATTAGCCTTTTATGAAAATAAAAAATAAAACCCTACCCATTATGTAAAAAAATCAAGGTTTGGAACACAAATGCGTGTTCTAAATACTTTATTTTGAACTACCGGAACACAAATGCGTGTTCTTGATACTTGTGAACAATATAAACTTATATTTTTTACATTTTGTGTTTTTGTTTACATTATTTTGAATTATTGGAATTATTGGAACGATTTGCATTGTTGAATACATTTTTGTGTGTTTCTATTGTTATAGTATGTCCGTTATAAATGATTGAAAAAAAAGAAAATGAACGTTCTAAACACAATGGTTCTTGTCGGGAATTACCAAAAATTCCCGTACCGGAACCGGAACCTTCCCGAAACCGAACCGAAGAACTTGAGACGGTTCTCGGTTCCACATTTTCTTTGTTTTCGGTTCTCGGTTCTTGCTGTTCGGTCCGGTTGTAAGACCATGGACACCCCTAGATCTTAGTAGTGGACCAGTTACTTCCTATATTTATGCATGAAACTAGCAACTCTAACTTGCATTAAAAATATTCAAACGTTCATGAAAAGTTAGAGATATTTGTCTAGTCTCATGCTAATGACTTGTTCTTCTGTTCTTTAGCCCTCAATAGGATCCCTGGTCACACGAATGAGTTAAGATTGTCCAAATAGTCATGGCACTCGTATCACAGCCTCTGTCAAGAACTTCAACAATAACAACACAAATTTGGAATGTATTTGTGATTTAATTTACCTTAGTAAAGGAACTTCATATGTGTTGTAGGGCATGAAATGTTGGAAAATTTGGTTGGCAAAGTGATTTAGACCAACTTTAGACATAATTATCTATATGTATGTGTCATATATATAAGTAATACTTTGTAAGTTCACGTTTTTTGTGAAGAGAGTTTCGCAATGAACTTTTATGGGTCCAAAATGGAGTTGGTGTGAATGAGATATCGCGTTTCAAAGTTAGGCATTCGGTACCATGCTTAAAGAGGAATTTGCGTTTATTTTCGATCTCACATCGGTGGGATGAGTAAACTTGTAATGAGAAAATAAAATGGAGAGAAATTTAGAAAGATTGTAAATTTCATATCACTGAATGAAACAGAGTACATCGATATTAAACTAAGAAGATGCGGAAAAAGTCTAACTAACTTTGACTACAGTTCACTTGAGCTAAAACTATTACAAAGCTAAATGTTAGGAGTTAAAAAGTGTTAATTATTAACAATGAATTGGTTTTGTAATAAATGTAATAAGTCAAGCTTGGTCAAATTTAAGTAAATGTTGACAAAGTAGTCAAAGTAGGAAAATGATTGAAAGGTAGCCAAGTAGTATAATACCTCGTTAGTGAAGTGGTTTAGAGTTGTTGATTTGTAATCTCCTTTCCTTCCCCCATTCTTGTACCTTTTGTTAAAGAAATTTAAAAATTGTGTAAAAATACTCTCTAGCCTCTTCTCCTCTAATCCTTAAACCAATTCTAATGCTATCTAATGCAAAACATGACATATAACAAAGTGGTTTCCAATCACTAGGAGTGATCTAGTTTATGTTTTTGTGGATCAAATTCGTGCATAATTGTGCTTATTTTGATCAAATTTGCTTTCGTAAGTATGATTCGTGTGACTTTTGTATCATTAGGTGTTAGATTTACTATTTGACGTCTTTTTTGATCTTCAAACGCTTTCAAAACACTTTCGTATACGTCAAATTGTAGATTTAATAGCTTATATATGAAAATTATACGTTTAGACTTCATTTTGATCGAAAATATTCGAGTTTGATCGCTTTCGTATCGTAGTAAGAGCTTTTAAAAACTGCTTTTAAGCGGGAAACTTACTTTCGTATCACATCTATAGTGTATAATATGTGTTTTATCTAACCACTTAACCAATCAATAAGAAGCTAGAGAGAGAAAGAGATGGAATGTTTCTAGTGAGAGAAATGAGAGAGATTTTAGATTATGTTGGGTGGAGAAAAATGAATCCAACCAAACACCCTCCCTCCAAGCCTATGGAGAGAGTACTTTATACATCATTAACATGACGACCATGGGCCCTTTTCATGGGCTTTCATGGGCTTTCGCCCCCTCGTTACCTATTTAAGTTCCAAAAAAACTATCTAAGACCTACGAGCTACGTATTTTAGGAGTGATCGAGTTTTTTCTCGATTCCTAACAATCTCCCCCTAAGGAAGGTCACATCCTTTTACAAAAATCTTAAGCTTTACATTCTACGAATGTCTTTGGTCTTTGCTCGAGGTATTGAATCTTTATCTTTCAACTTGTGATATGTGTAGTGATCTTTAGACTTTAGGCTTGAGCTTGTTCTTTTAAGCTTGACTTGCATGTGAACTTGAGCTTCTTTGAGATCATCAGCCAAACATAATCTCGAATCACCATCTTATGATTTTTTGCCATCTTGTGTACTTGTGACCTTCAGCCGACCACTGCTCATAATTTTATTTGTTCTGAAAAACGCTTGTATTTTCATCTTTCGTGAACGTTCTTTAACTTTACACTTAATCACTTCAAGAAAGGATGTGCGTAATCAGCGAGTAGCGAAAGTCTTGAAACATGTACTTGTGCTTTCATTTTGTCTTTACATTACGGGTTCGGTCGGAGTTGATGAGCATTGGCTATGATATTGCTTGTCTTGAACCAGCTGCGTCCACCATCGGGATTACATGCATGAATGGGTTTGTGATAAACAACATGAATGGTTTGCAATAACCATGGTTTACACGATAATCAGTATAAATACTACATATGATCAGGTAGAATTTCAAAGAATCTCCTTGACAGGGTTTCGCAGCTGCACTAGCCGTTCTCATTATCGGAGCGTCTCAAAGCAGACAACACGGTATGAGTGAACCAGTAAGACAAAGTCACACCGATTGAATCAAAAATTGATTTGAAAATCAATCGACGTGTCACTTGCTAAAGTGATTTTTTGACACATCTAGAGTTTTATATATTTCAAAATTCATCAATCGTCAATTCAAAGTCTGGACTGAATCGATATCCAGTTTCACAAGTTTTATCCATATAGGATCTCATAAGTCACATACTGTAAAGCTTGTTTGATGTTGGCTCTGGAAAGATTTCCATCATCATTGTAAATACTTAAGTATCACTCTAATGTTCTGGCAATATCACACGGATAATGCGTAGGACTCTTAAGATATTGCTTGTTTTCACAGTGTGTGAGAAACAAATATATTGGAATAGTGTCCTAGTGAGATTTATGGATATGAAATCTCATTTTAGGCTTATAGACTCAATAGTGCCACAATTTGGGTTATAGTAATCGGAGGCTGGAGCAGACTGCCACCTCTTCAATACCAACTAAGTCGGAGTGAGAAAGTCGATAGAAATGTGTGTAATCTCCGTGAGAAATAAAACAAGAGTATTTTAAGAGACCTTGAGTGGCTAGGGAGGGTTGTGCATCGCACTACTGGGTCCATGATGACTATCTTCAATACCAGACAACAACTTAGTGTTTCTGATAGCAAATGTATTGACCCGGTTTCTGCCTAAGTGTAAGGAGGGCTTCTTTCTTTTCACCCTTTATCTTAACTTTTCTTTTTCATTCTTCAACCCCTTCAATGCTTACCAAGACTTCATCACTAACACCTTATTGGGTTTGTTCCAGTGCTAGCTCTATCTTAGTCCACTTTCTTCCTTTTCTCACTTTTTCTCCTTTTTATCATACCTATGGACTTCTATTCTATCTAATGGAATGTCCCTGGGTAGATCCCTTCGGTTCTGGCTGGATCGTAGGAACGAACACATATACCTAACCACCTTATAACTCCAATTAATTAAATACATGGTCGGTCTATTGGTATTAGTCTCAGCCTTAAAACCATTTGAAAACATCAATAAAGGTACATTATGATATAAATCAAAACATTTGGTACCTTGATGGTTTTAACTTTTAAAATTGCTCCCCCTGTATATGTGCATCGATATTCAAAAATGTTTAGCACATACGAGGAAGAAGCTGCACTAGAGTCATTCAGATCACATTTTACAAGTTATATATATTTTAATAACATTTTCTCCCCTTATCAAAAATGTCAAATCTCTTGATATTTTGGATATCAATTGATTCAAATATGTATAAAAATTATTTGGGGAGAAAAATGTTCTAATTATATATCAAGCCTTTTATCGGGAACATTTTGATGCTCCCCTCAATTTATGAGGGTATTATATGGTGTTTGAGTACATCAATTTGAAATTTTTTGAATTTACTAGGAAATTTTTGAAAATTCGTACTCTAACACTATATATGCCTATTATTAGTCTAACACTACTTATTTACATATTCACAAGATTTATAATTACGAGAGAATGACCTTTAAAGAGTAGAACAAGATATGACAAAGTCATATTGTCCGCTGAAGTAGTCGAAGGTCTTCCCCGTATTCTCTACCACCAACGAACTTTTCCAAGCTCCTCATGATTCTTCTATCCAGCAGCTTTTGATTGATGGATTTGATCATGATGCGGGTCCTTTGCTGATCCAAGCTAGTCTATTGCCTCCTCCTCATGGTTTAGTTATACCTCAAGTGTAACTCGTGAAGCATTTGACTCAGAGTGTCACAAACTGAACTGAGAGTGCCGTCACTGAACTTGTGAAGCTCGTCAGCACACATAAATCTCTTTCGTTTTAGATTGTCTTCATAGATCACACCTTAAGGATTTGAAAGAATGGTGTACGCTGGTATGCGAGACATATCCACATCTCGAGTTCTTGGCTTGGTGAGGTTGAGCTTCTTCTGGTAACTTTCTACCCCCAGTTAAAGGTCTTCAACCCTTATCTGAATAACAGTCCTTCTTGCAAACATGCGTAAGCTCGCTGCCAAATGAACTACTCGAGGATGTTAAGTTTGTTTTGAACAATGAGAAGTAGCATGTCTTCAATGTCGTTTAGATGCAGTCTCTTGAAATCACCTTCCTTGAAAGTGTATAGTTGTTTATCTGCTCTTTTAACCACAATTTCCTCCAAGTGACCATACCCGTACCACTCGTTCACCTTGACACTTATGAAACTTAGAATCCTCTTGGTTGAATAAACATCATGCTTGGACACCATTTTGGTTGTATAACCATAGAAATTCTGACGTTTGGTTCGCCAGTAAGAAATTCCTAAAAGAACGTATATGTCATAAACAACCTTTACCGGACTCCATAGGTTAGGAACCATGTCTTTAATGCCCTTTAACTCATACCTTGCAGCTTTAGACTTTGTCATAGATGCTGTATATTTCTTGTCATTACTTCCTCCTATTAAGTATTCCAAGTCATTGTTTAAGAAGAAGTCGGCTGGGACAATTTGACGACCTTGAGATGACATTTGCACAAGTTAAGGTTTGGTAAGATCATAGGGACATCGATGACCCTCAGGATTGTTCTAGTCAAGTTGTTTAGACAAAGCACGATAGCATTCTTCCATAGTGTAGTCTAACTTCACATAACTTTTGCCATATTTATAAGACTTTGAAGAGGTGGATGGAGATTTTCCTTTAGAAGAGTCCTTTGAAGTAGATGTCTTCTTAGAGGTTTCAGTTCATTTGGTTGTCATGTGTCTCTTTATCCCTCGGTCTGATTTAGCACTAGGGCCTTCATCTTAATCGGCATCATCTGGTTTCCTTTTTTTTAATTTATCATCAACACCTTCATCTATAGCATCTTCATCCTATGAGTAGAACTGACTCCATGAGAGGCGTGGTATATGAAAGATCAATGCTTAGGAATTGTGTTGAAGGAGACTTAAAAATGTGTTATCATTGTGTTAATTAAGGCGGATTTGTCTGATCAAATTCTTCAAGTGCAGCAGTATCAGATGAGGTGATAGTTTCTTTAAGCACTTGATGCCTTCTTGCATGTTCTATCTTGATTATCCGAATGTCATCAGTACTTTTTTGAGGTACATATTGATGCTCGAGTCTCTCTACAATTTCATCTGGAACTGAGTGTTCCTTGGCTATATCAACTGAGTGTTTCTGAAGCACCTTATAGAGAGCATCATCCAGACTTGTTCCAAGGTACTCTTTGACGGCATTTAGGACTTCAAATTTGATTGTTGAGAAATGGATTTTGAAGAGTAATGTCAGTGACATTCTTAGATCTTGTTTTACATCATTCTCTAAATCAGTAATTTTTTTATAGATAGCAGAGGATTTTAGATTCAGGTGCTGCAATGGTTAAGGTTGTAGCTTTAGTGTTTGTTAGTGTTAGGATTGGTGTTATTTGTTGAAGTGCAGAGTAGAGAGAGGAAATGAGTGAAGAAATGGTTGGTGCTAGAGTAGTGTTGAGATTCTTGATTTGATGAGACAAATTGAATAAATGAATGAAACAAGATAGAAACAAGAAGGACCAAAATTGTCATCATGAAGTTTTACAAGATGTAGAAGAAAATAAAGATTTGATCAAAATAAGATAAGAATAAATAGTAATGAGAAGATAATTAATTAATTGTCTCATTAATATATTAATTAGTTTCCTTGTAAGCCTAAGACTCCTTATGCTATAAAAGGAGGTCCAGGCATTTAGAAAAAATTCCATCATAGAAACATGTCTGTCGAGAGTCGAGTACAGGTAAAGGTGTGTAGAGAGTGACCATTGTAGTTGTTTGATAGGATAGTTATTATAGCATAGTCGACTGATTAAAGATCTGAATTAGTACACCATAGTTAGTTGGTGTTAGCCCCAAGTTTTAAGGTTTGGGTAATAGGAGAAATCGTTGATTGAAAAACCTTGTTTGATAATATTGCATTCGTTTATTATTCCGTGGGTTGCGTGTTCAAATAGTATCTGTAAAACCTATCCAAGAGGGTAAAACGATTCTTCAACGATGTGGTATGTCGAGCTCGGTTGGCTTCTTGATTAGGAATCTAATGCAAGGTTTTTTAAAACCTTGTTAAACATCATTGTTCTTATTGTTATTATTCCGCTGCATATTGTTAATCTTTGATGTTTATAATCCTAGATGAGATCGAACTCATCTCGAGCTTAAACGGTCTTAGAGTCTATCAGATTATTTAGACTTCACAATTGGTATTAGAGCCATGGGGGCTCTTGATCTAGGATCTACAAGGTTTCTGGTGGTCGTGTGTTTATGATTGTTGAAGATGGTCGTATGTATGATGATGAGATCTTGGGTGATTGCTGTATTTTGTGGTAAGTTAGGGTTTTCGCGACACTTAAAAGTGTTGTCTTTATACTTAAAAAAAAGACAACTATTATTGTTTTTGGTCAGCCGTGATTGTTGATGTTGTAGTGTTTGTTTTAGTCATCATGGAAAAAGCAGCAGGTGTCGTGATGATTTGGTTGAAAACATTAATTCGCAGTACTAGCGGTTTGGAATTATTTGTTGCTGTATGATGATGTTACAAGTTTGTATTCAGCATTGGAAATCTGTTATAAAATCCTCGCTAATTGTAAAACGATGAAAAGGAGTAGAAGGACAATGATTGTACTGGATGAGATGATTCACCAATTGTTTGCCGTACGGTTTCAAGAAGAAGAGATGATTTCAAACCATCTATTTGGGTTTCTCATGAAGCTGCTGGTTATGATGTATGTACTTGGAATGAATTTTCTTAAACCCTAATCTGTGAAGAATACATGAACTCAGGTTCATTATCACAATAAAGAGGCATGATCGATTGACATTTACACGCAAGAGGACGCAGGAGGATTTGTTATTGAAAGCTATAAACCCTAATCGTCTTTTAAGGTGTGTATATATGGGCTTTTTGGTTTGTTCATGGTGACAAGATCTGCTTGTAATAGCAGATGGTGTAAACGACATCATAAAGAAGCAACATGGTGTGTTTTTGGATTCGAGGTCATATGCAGCAGGTTAGCAGTTGGTACTGATTTTGGGCTCAAAAGAAGCTTAGTACTGTTCATATATTATTAGTACTGCCAATGGTGTTGAAGGTTAGTACTGGTCATGTTTATTAGTACTGCTCGATTAGTACTGCTAGCTTTGGAAAGTTTGTACTGCTGCGTGACTCATTAGTACTGTTGGCAACTTGGTTAATGCTGCCAGTATTAAAAAGTTAGTGTTGTTGGCTTTATCAGATATCGGACAGAAGAGAAGTTAGTACTGTTAGGCTTGTCTGATATCGGACAGTACATGTTTTTGGCACTTGTTTGGATCTCAGACATAACTGAATTTCTTTCAGTTTATTCTTATTGATTTATGGCTATATTTTTTTGGTGATGTTATGAAATGTGATTACGAAACACGAAGAGATGTTTTATTACCTATTTGATGTTGTAGTTGAGTTTCACAAGTTTGTTGTTTCGCTTTTTTTTGTGTCCCCTCCATCCGCTCTATCTTCCTCCAATTTATTCTTCATATCTTCAAATGGACTTACATACATTTTTGGAGATAATTTGTTCGTTGTCGTTAGAAAACGATGTGACGAAGGACTGACAAATTTAGCAAAGGTGTGTGATCAAACTTTATGGTGCTCAAATGCTTCACATTTGCTTTCACCTTTGTCTAGGGTCTCATAGAATATGGAGGTAATTGTTAAGAGGTTGCGATCTACTTAATATCACAGATTGTTATTTATAGTTTGGCTTCACGTGGATATTAGACAAGATATAAGACAGCATGTTGGGTATATTGTTGCTTTACATCAGTTTCGTTTACTTAATGTCTCTTCTTTAGTATCATTACCGATGACCCTCAGGATTGTTCTAGTCAAGTTATTCAGACAAAGCACGATAGCATTCTTCCATAGTGTAATCTAACTCCACATAACTTTTGCACGTTCCTTTTAGCAGATTGTAAGCCGGTCCTACAAGAATTTCTTTTGTTAAATTGTCGATCTTGAGACAGTTCATTACAAAGGCAGAGAAGTTAATTGGAGTGTGCATCAGGTCATCAAAGGTGAGAGGAGGTTTTGTAGCTTTGGCCATATCATTGTGCCAACTTTGTTCTTGCCCGTCATGAACTAGTTTGCCTTCGTTCCATTCAGGATCAGGAGAAGTGTCACTACTGGACTTGTTGTACCAGTCATTCTTAGGAAAAGCCTCATCGTTGGGTTGTTCATCAGTTTTATCCAAGTTTTCTCCCTGATCCAGTGGCATATCAGTATTGTTAAACTCAGCATCATCATGTTTAGCATAATCAGAGTCTTGCACAAAGATTGGTTCTTCAACTTAATCTTTTGCAGACTTGCCATATTTAGAAGACTTTGATGAGGTGGATGGAGATTTTCTTTTAGAAGAATCCTTTGAAGTAGACATCTTCTTAGAAGTTTCAGTTCCTTTGCTTGTTCTTTGTCTCTTTAACCCTGGATCTAATCTAGCGAAAGGGCCTTCATCTTGATCAGTGTCATCTGGTTTCCTCTTTTTCAATTTATCAGCAACACCTTCATCCATAGCATCTTTATCCTCAAGAATTGACTCTACGAGGGCATGATATAAAGCTCCGTGCTTAAGATTTTTGTTGAATGACTTGGAGTTAGTCATTGTGTTAAACAAGGTAGTTTTCTGATCAAATTCTTCAAGTGAAACGGTATCAGATGAGGTGATTGTGAACTTAGGCACTTACTGTTTGCTGGCATGCTCTATCTTGATTTTTCGAATGTCTTCAGTACTTTTCTCAGTGTAGATATTGCTGAGTGAGCCTCTCTATAATCTCTGCCAGAACTGAGAATTCCTTAATGATGCCAGCATCGTGTTTCTTGAGCACCTTATAAAGAGCATCAAACAGACTTATTCCAAGGTACTCTTTGACAGCATTTGGACTTCAGATTTGATTTTTGAATAGAGTGTTGAAGAGTGATTAACATTCTTGAGCTCTTTGACTTCTTTTCCAAGTCTGATAGTCTAAGATGGATAACATTGAGGGTTTTAGATTCTAGAACAGAAGGAGTTAAGGTTGTAGCTTCAGTGTTTATTGGTGTTGGGATTAGTATTGATTGATGAAGGTTAGGAAATAGAGATGAAAGAAGTGAAGTAATGGTTGTTGCTGGAGCAGTTGTGACTGTTTCAGATGGATTGAAAACAGTGTGTTCAAGGATTACAGAAACAAGGATGGTGAGAAGTGGTGAAGTACGTGGAACTCCATGTTGAACATTAATGTCCAGCATAGAAACCACTTCTGATTTAGTAGACTGAAGATTCTCAAGGTTGAGGAATGCACTAGTATAGTTGGATGAAATAGAGTGACTTGAACTAAATAGAGGTACCTCAGTAGTAGCATTCTGTATGGCAGCAGTGGCAGTTGTTGTTGCTTGTACCACATACTGGCCTTGAACACTTGCCATTTTTGGACCACTTTCTTCCTGTACGCCCGTTGTTTGTTCTTGTGTCTTATCATCCTGTGCATGTGCAACATCTTTCATATCTGCATCCTCTTCGCCTTCATCATCTTGCTCACATCTGTCAATATGAAGTTGACATTACCATACAACTCTTTATCAATCCTATCATACTCTTCTTCATCAACATCATTGGATTCATCATTCGTTTCATCACCAGTTGGTACATAGTTTAGAGGAGTTTGCACAAACTCATCATCAGACTCTTCTTCATCATCATTTATCTCTTGAT
>BQNB010058280.1:0-25695 GCA_026074375.1 Tanacetum coccineum
GTGTCGCTTTGATCTAACCTTTTGAAAGAAAATTTTGATCGAACTTTCGGAAGGAGAAAAATGTTTTTACCCCTGCTATGGATTCTTATGCAAGTAATTTTGTTTCAATTTGACTACATGGAGAGAGTCTGATGTGAGTCGTTGCGACCAAGTCATTCCAAAGGAGAAATACCAGCGGTATTGTTCGAAACGAGTGTGTCTAGAAGGTAGTGAAGTCTAGTTTGTGGTAATATAGAGACTGGCGGTTGTTATGGAGACATGTATAGAGAACAAGTGTGGTCAGTGTGCTAGTGAGCAATCGTAGAATTAAATCATCGTGGGTGAACCGGATGCTTGTAGTAGCGAGACTTGGTGTGAGGACTGTCTAAACATCCGCATGCCGCATAACGGCAAAATTTCCAAGGACTAGTAACGGTATAGAGTGCCATCGTGCATGAACACGTAGACATACACGAAAGTCATGAAAAAATGTTAAGGTGGTAAGACGATGAGAAACCAAGAAACCGGATACCGACACTAAAAAGGAATCTCCTTGGATGTTTAAGGTGGATGGAATCCAATGTGGCTAGTTTTGAGGTTGAAAGCGAGGAATGGAGAAAACTTCTCCCACATTAAAGGTGTGTTGCTATTGATGTAACAGCCGATGGCCGTGAAAAATACTTCTTTCCCCGAAATGGAAAGTGGTGGTAATATTGTTTAATGTATGTATCTTGATTGTCGAGGATAGGTATAGAGCGCTACGCGACGCCTGACCTAAGATTAGGTGTAGTATCTCTTACTCCTTGACGAAGGGACTCAAAATGCGTGTAAAGGAGCGAATGACTGAAACTCTAGTAAAATTCGATGGCGACATTCGTCACCATTCTGGAGGAGCAATCAAAGTAGCCAATGCCATGAGTCAAAAGGAATGAAAAGGGGATTGTGTTTGAAGAAAGGCCAAGGGAAGCTATTGATGTTTCGATGACGTTGAAGAGAAAAGTATTGCATCTGAGCCGCAATGATCTCCTTGTGATTCTTAGTAGATAGTTTCAATCGTAGTTCCTTCTATTGTGTAATCACTCAACTGAAATCCTCAGTTAGTAGACTTGATGCTATTGGTTGTAGCGATTTGTATCATTTCATGATCAATGCAACTATGTATTAACTCTTTGTGATGAATCATGAATGACTATCTTTTAACTACTACTTGGTGTTGTGTGACTATGAATTAGTGGTAATGTTGCTTGATGTACTTGCTATGATCGTTGAGGAAAAGTATAGAACACTAAGCGACCCCTGACTTAAAGTAGGGTGTAGTGGTACTTACTCCTTGAACGTAACGACTCTGTTGCGCAGAGCCGAGCGAGAAGATCGAGAACCCTAATGGAACCCAATGGCGACATCCGTCACCATTTCCGAGGGGGAAATCAATCGAAACAGCTTACGCCTCGAGTCGAAGGGAACGAAGTTGGGAATTTAGAAGAAATTGTCTAGTGAATGTGCGCGGTGGTCTTGATGTAATCAGTTTATATGTCCGATGCCCGATAGGATGTATTGAGATTGACCCAAATTGTGACAATCATCCAATGAGGGACAATTGAAATCGCCGTCTTTGAGGGCACGGCTATTGAATCCTTGATGCTCGAGTAAATTATATTGATCTTTTAGGTTTTCCTGCGGGAATTATTGTTGAAACGGCTTAACTATTTAGCAAGCATGGTATAATGCGAAATGGGATCGGCGGAGTCTCCGCCTACCCATGGTATTAATTGTGAAGGCTTCATAGTAACCTAGCATGGCTTATTTGCTAAGGCTTAATCATAAGCAAGCGTGATAAAATGCCTAAGTAAAGCTAGGCCGAAATGTAAAGTCATCATAAAATGACGAATATGTGATTATGTGCTTATGTGATTTTATGTGTTAGTACTATAATGCGTTCAATGGGGTCATGAGTACTCCAAAATTTTATTCGCAACCGGTGGTGCATTGTTAAATGAGACCGGGAGGGCGACGTATATTTTGGTTTTGGATAATGGCGTATATTTTGGTTTTGGTTAGCGACGTATGTTTTGATTTTGTGTAGCGATGTGCGCTTTGTTTCGTTGGCATGATCACCAAACTAAGATTTGGGTTGACCATTTGTATAAAGTCTTCATTTAAGAACGATGCGATTTATGTTTTCCTGGATATGTTCTGTAGAGTATTTTGCCTCTCATGATAAGAGCGATTGTAATTATATTTTGATCTCGTTGGTAAAATTTACCGTTTGTTTTGTGTTAATTTTTCGCCTCGTAATTAGCAAGAGTAACGTCACGTATCCGTCGCGTGAGAACGCATGAGTTCATTCGAAGATGAGAGCCTATATCCCTATGAGTGAGTTTAGGATGAGTAAGTAAGATTGAGCACCGGGACGACGCTCCCTTAAGGTGGGTAGAATGTAACAACCTGAGTTTTAGGCCGACGATTATCCCGAGCCGTTATTTATTTTCTATGTTTGATTTGGAACAATCATTTTTCGTTTTGGGCGATTTGATAAAAACCATTATTTTTGGCTATTTCGCTAGTCGTGTTTGAAATTTCTATTCGTTTTAACGTTTGAGAAAGTTAGAAAATTTTATATCTTTGCTCCGAGAGCGTGATTATTTTATTTTTGTGTTTTATGGTTTTTCCCTGCGTTTTTGTAAAAAACAAAGCGTGTCAAGAATCGAGCTTTACGTGATTTAACGTTTTATTAAATATTTTAAAACTATATTTAGTGGGATGAAATAAAAATATTTACAAAGACGTAAAACCGAGCCCTTGGTGGGTAGTAAACCCAAACCAAACACCCCTTTTTTTTGGAACGACAATTTGTGGCTACATGGCCCCTAGCCCATAAGGCGTAGCGAGCCC
The DNA here is from genome assembly GCA_026074375.1 of Tanacetum coccineum. Taxonomy (NCBI): domain Eukaryota; kingdom Viridiplantae; phylum Streptophyta; class Magnoliopsida; order Asterales; family Asteraceae; genus Tanacetum; species Tanacetum coccineum. The sequence goes on from BQNB010058280.1 coordinate 2,872, forward strand.
ACACAACCAGGTTGGGTCCAGCCCAGAAGGCAATGACACCTTTCCCTTTACACACGCGAGAGGAAACCCCTATCGCCCTAGACAAGACTCGAACATGAGACCTTGCCTAGGAGGGTAAAACCTCCATATCATTGGACCAAACCAAACACCCCTTGGTGACTAATTTTAATAAACTTTGGAGGAATGAGGGACTAATGTTGCCAAAGTCCTAAACTACTATCCTATAAAAATGAACTAATACACACACAAATCATTTTAGCAAAAGGATTCATAAAGATTTTTGAGTTGAAGGGTGTTTAAAAATAGCTATATGATTAATTAATATTAGAAGCTCGGGTTTTTATATGGAAAAATTATGGGTTTTGGTTTTTGGTTTGGTTCGAAGCTGCGGAATAAAAGGACAAGAGGAACAAGAAAAGTTCCGCGTTTCTGTCCTACTTGCTTATTTAAGCATTGTTGAGTATTTTCCCTTACTAGTTTTAATATTTGTTTTTGCTGATTAGATTATTTATTCGATGATGCATTGATGAAATCTAATGTGTTTTGGCTCTAGACTAGCTTAAAAAGGATAGTGTAATGTTAATTAGGCTATGATAAAGTTATTTGATGATTGTTGGAATATTTTTGGGTCGAAAATGGTTTTTGGCGCGGTTTGTAACATACTAATTTCGAGCAGAAAGTTTGGCTCAGATTTCGAGGTTCCAAAAATTATAAAATCTGATTTTTGATGTAAAATATGATAGAGTTCGTCTTAATGTACGTTTCGGTAATTCGAACGTCCCGTAACTCCTAATAACGAAGAAGTTATGGCCGAATGAAGTTTTGAAAAACAAATATATGTTGGTTCAGCTATTGCATTTTTTTAGGTGCTGGCAGATTCGAAAATGGCCGTTTTGAGCACTTTTGAGTCCGTTTCGGCCTTCCGGCGAAACACAAAAGTTGCTCGGAATGACGTTTTTACTTTGTCGCGATGCTTGCTAGTTTTAAAATCGAGTAATAACGGGTCAAAACTCAAGGTCAAATTCTGCACTTTTATTTAAAAATGTCATCGTTCCTGCAGAAACTTGGAGGGGCATTTTGGTCATTTTAAGTCTAGTTTCGGGTCTCGGCTAAAACTAAAAAATTGTCCGGAATGTCGTTTTGCATAAAATCTCTTTAGAGTCCGAGTCGTGAAAATGTGATATAACGGGTCGTTTTGAGCGGGTCAGATCTAGTAATATATATATATATATATATAAAGTCAAAGTCAAAGAGCCTTGAGATGAGAGAGAAGCAGCAGAGGAAGGGATGAGAGAGATGAGAGACGTGAGGAGATATGGAAGAGAGGATGAGAGAGAGGGGAGGATTGTGGGGAGAGAGAAGAGAAGAGAGGGGACGGGGAGGTGAGAGGAGAGTTGAGGGAGGAGGGTAGAGGTTTTGTAGGTTTGGATTGAGAGGTATAGAGTGCGAGAGAGAGAGGATCGGAGAGAGAAGATGAGAGACGAAGGAGAGAGAGAGAGAGAGAGAGAGAGAGAGAGAGAGAGGATGAGAGCAGAGAAGAGGAGGGGATGTTGTTGGAGAGAGAGACCTGGACTGAGAGATGAGCGAGGGAGGATGTGCTAGTTGAGAGAGTGGAGGGATAGAGGAGGTGAGCTTTTATTTTTTTAACGAGAGAGGCGGACGAGAGAGAGGAGATAGTAGGGTGAGGGGGGGGGGGCGTCGTTGCGATCGACGAATGAGGATAATTGGAGATGGGAGAGTGACCGGATTTTTTGTGTGTTGGGATCTACCGAAGCCGGAGTTGATGAGGATTCATCGAGACGAGTGGGATGTATATTTTAGAGATGAAGGTGGGTTGAGAGAGGTTTTCTTAAACATAAGAAGGATAAGAAGTAACTATAACAGATATCCGAGGATGCACCGATCTTAAATTAGATGCATTATATATCTTTAGATGCATTATAATGCATTTATGATGTGTCTTTTCATAGCTTTTTAATTAGATGCATAATGTATTTTAGATGCATTTCTGATTTCTCTTGTTTTTTGGTACTTATATGTGCCAAAATCATTGAAATCAATTTGCACTTTACAACCTTCAAATTAACTTTTGAACACTCTATTTGGTGCATCTAGTGTATAGAAATGCATCTAATGGAAAGTCGATGCATCTCAATTTCTATGGATCTCTATTCTATATATTTTTATATCATATATATATATATATATATATATATATATATATATATATATATATATATATATATTATTATATATATAGTTAGGATCAAATGAGAAGATAAATTAAAATAAGAATGATAAGAAGAAACCACAACCACACATTTAAGATGCACCTACAAAAACTCATGCATCTCCCTTTGATTTTCTCTCTTCTATTTAAAATGTGTGGCTAGAATTCCTTCTTATCTTCTCCATCCAATTTTTTATTTTTCTTCTCACCGGATTCCTTACTATATTTATATATTTTATATATATATATATATATATAATATATATATAATAAATCAAAGTCAAATAAAGTCTAACGTTGACTTTTGAAAGTCAACGGGTTAATACTAAATTTGTCGGATGTTATAAAAATAATAAACGCTACTATTATTACAAGTGTGATATTTTAAACTTAACGAATTTCAAAAATAGTAACTTTTGTAATATACGGGACATAATACCGATATTAGTAATTAATAACCATATTGAATATTGAAAGCTCGACGAGATAAATAAATATTATTATAAATATAATTGGATAACGAGACTTACTAAAAATGGTAACTTTCCAAAACTAGTAACTTTCCAAAAATAGAAAATTTCCTAAAATATAAAGTTTTCAATTAAGCGATGTACAATATAAATGAAATAATGATCGTAACTCAATTAAGTGGAGTTTAGGATCTAGGACGCGCAAGTGGATTTCTCATCACATGTGTATGTATATTTATACTATTTTGATAGTTGTGATGCGCGCACTATCCGATCGTATTTTGCGATGTAATAATGGAACGACATAAATTATAGGTCGCGGTTAAGCTCGTCGTCGATTAGTTCGTGATTATTTCGGTTATTTGATCTTCGGCTTCGATCAAGGTGAGTTCATAGCCTCGCTTTTGAATGTTTTAAATGTTTTTAAACCCGCGAGAGGGATACTTTCTGTTTTGTGAAATGAGAACGCAATATGTTTTGATACTAAATATGATTCCATTCACTATTGGGTATATGCCTTTTACTGTGTGACCGTTAGTTGCCTTGTTGATGGTGAACGCTAATGCATTAAGTAGATCTATTGGGTTTGACAACCCTGTCCGGGGTATGAATCAATTGTGAGCACCTTGTAACGGACATTTTGTAGTTAGTATTAGGAGAAGTGGCATACTTCTCGGACATTATTTCGTCCTACGGGATGAATGTGTTAAGTTTCGGTGCACGGGCTCATTTAGTTGGAAATCAATATTTTTATAACTTGTCTTACAAGCAATGTTATATGTTTTGTTGAACCAAATACGCGTTCTAACTGTTATTTGTAAACTCTATGAATTCACTCAATGTTTTATTGACCTTTTTAAGCATGTATCTCAGGTTAGTTGCTGTGGATGGCTTGGATGGGACGGAACGCGGTTATCAAGGACTATGTTTTGGTGAAGTAGTGTCATAATTAAAACAATGTTTTCAGAAATCAAGTCACGTTGAGACTTTTAGAAGTAAACTTCTACGTTGGTATTGGGACCTATGTGACTCTAATATTTCTAATAATTGAAATTGTGTTTTATAAACGTATCTTTGAACGTTTACTGGGACTCGTATCCATGTATTATGAAGTAGCACTCCAAATGTTATATTCCGCTGCGTATCGTAGTTTGGGGGTGTTACACATGTAGCCTATTGCTACCATGTTGATTTCATCATAAAAGGACTTAGGTTTACACAACATATAGACTGTTTGAAGAGACTGATCTTGTTTATATAATTCATCTTGTTTTAACGTTGATACTTCTTCTCTTATTAACTTGTTATGGTTAATGGTAGAGTTAAGTTGCATTTTAACAGAATGAAGTTCCTTTTGTAAAGATTCTTCCTTTAAATTACGGTCTTTGATAATCATTCTCATTTGTGTATCAATCATTAGTTCTGGTTCAGTTAGTTCAAATTTGGCCCTTTTTCATAAATATCAGCTAATTCTTTATATCTAGCAAGTTCAGCAGTTAGGGATGTAATAACGGTATTGTTGGGCTTGTTAGAAGTGACACATTGGGCATCCTGCTCATATATATCATTGGTAATAATCATTATTGCATCATTAGGAACAGAAGATACATCACTATGTACAACTTGGTCTTTGTTGTCCTGCACATACTATTCATAAGAGATAATATTACTATTACTCGTATATTCGGTATCTGAGTCAACAACTTCGATTGGTTGTACATCATTGTGCATCTCGTGTTCCTTATGAGAATCATTCATAATATCGAGACAATTATCATGATCTTGTACCTCAGAGAGTATGCCAAAATCATACAATAGACCAGCTTCATTATAAACTGGATCAGCAGAGGAGAGATTGGCCATGAACAGTGTCTGAGCAGTAGGAGCTTCATCAACATCAGAGTCGAATGTGTCACATTGATCAGCTTGAAAGATGTTGTCTACGTTCTGAGCCATATCCTGAACTAGTCCCTCGTCTACATCATCATCAAAAGTGTTGGTTTGTCCACCCGCAAGAAACAACAGCTGCTCCTAGTCTAAATCTACTCCATTTTCTTGAGCTTGCATCATCAACATCTTTTCCTTGAAGTAGTCAGAGTTTTATGGCCGCTTCGGCTGATTGCAGTTTCTTGCTATATGACTAATCCCATTGTAGTTGTAACACTTGATTGGCTTTCCTTGCCCAGCATTGGCATTACCAGCTCTGTTTTGAGCTCCCTCATTTCCTGCCGCACCAACACCCCTAGCATTGTTTCCTTGAACCTTGTTCTGTCTCCCCTGAACATTCTGAACCACAACCCTGCCATTCTGCACTATAGCTTGATTCTGTGTGTTGGAGGAGGTTCTCAATTGATTATTGGTTTGAGGAAATTGTGTTTTGTATTGTTGGGCGAGAAGGGCAACTTGTTTTGTTAAATTGTCAAGCAATTCATCAGCTAGAGAGAAACCTGTATCAAGTTGTATATTATCAGTGAACTAAGGTTGGTATGTGACTGGTAGAATGTATTAAGGTTGTGGAGGAGCTAATGATGATGAAGGATAATGATAAGGTGAAACATTAGACACTAGGGCAAGTGGATCATGTGAGTGTTGGTAGAGTCTTTCCATCGGCATCTTGTTCTCATTGGAATGCAACTTGTGTTGCTTTAGGTAAGCATACAAATGATTATGTTTGGACTCTTTCAAACCCCTGTTTAACTTGACCGCCATCATAAATCTACCCCATTCGGGTAACATGTTGTTTACAAGTTTAGAATTTAGCTGAATTTTAGGCATGGTCATCTTGATATGTCTCATGTCGTTGATTAGCTTGGTGAACCTGACGTAGTAGTTTCCAAAAATAGAAAGTTTCCAAAAATAGAAAATGGTAACTTTCCAAAACTAGTAACTTTCCAAAAATAGAAAATTTCCTAAAATAGAAAATTTTCAATTAAGCGATGTACAATATAAATGAAAGAATGATCGTAACTTAATTAAGTAGAGTTTAGGATCTAGGACGCGCAAGTGGATTTCTCATCACATGTGTCTGTATATTTATACTATTTTGATAGTTGTGATGCGCGCACTATCCGATCGTATTTTGCGATGTAATAATGGAACGACATAAATTATAGGTCGCGGTTGAGCTCGTCGTCGATTAGTTCATGATTATTTAGGTTATTTGATCTTCTGCTTCGATCAAGGTGAGTTCATAGCCTCGCTTTTGAATGTTTTAAATGTTTTTAAACCCGCAAGAGAGATACTTGTTGTTTTGTGAAATGAGAACGCAATATGTTTTGATACTAAATATGATTCCATTCACTATTGGGTATGTGCTTTTTACTGTGTGACCGTTAGTTGCCTTGTCGATGGTGAACGCTAATGCATTAAGTAGATCTATTGGGTTTGACAACCCTGTTCGGGGTATGAATCAATTGTGAGCACCTTGTAACGGACATTTTGTAGTTAGTATTAGGAGAAGTGGCATACTTCTCGGACATTATTTCGTCCTACGGGATGAATGTGTTAAGTTTCGGTGCACGGGCTCATTTAGTTGGAAATCAATATTTTTATAACTTGTCTTACGAGCAATGTTATATGTTTTGTTGAACCAAATATGCGTTCTAACTGTTATTTGTAAACTCTATGAATTCACTCAACGTTTTGTTGACCTTTTTAAGCATGTATCTCAGGTTAGTTGCTGTTGATGGCTCGGATGGGACGGAACGCGGATATCAAGGACGGTGTCTCGGCGAAGTAGTGACATAAACTAAATTAATGTTTTAGAAACCAAGTCGTGTTATGACTTTTAGAAATAAATTTCTATGATAATTTTGGGACCTATGTAACTCTGATCTACACAATACCTAACGCTACTAGTAAACCCGTACACAAAACTACAAAACCACTACAGACAAACCTCTGCCTAATATGATAAACCGCTATCAGAAATGACAAACCGCAAGAAACATTGTACGACTCTGTACAAGCCGCCAGAACAGTGTACAACTCTGAACATACGCCATAACTAGTGTATCAAACCGCTACGATAAACAATAACACAGAACACCAAACCTCTACAAGAGATACGAACTTTTACCCTTAAAACACCTAAACAACAACCCTTTTGAATGTTTTAACTGGAATCTTTTGCAACAACTGAGTACTAGAAGGCTATAGCAACAAACAAAAACATGAACTTTAACACAGAAACATGAAAATCAATGAAACTCAAGAACAAAGTCTAAAAAACTTTTAAAACTCACTTTCGAATCTAAAACCAAGCACTAAAACGCACAAACACCAAAACGATCTAATCATCCCATGACTCAGATATCGAATTGTAGATAAATTGGATAATCATCATAACATCGAATGTTTAGCGCGGATAGTCAAAATTCTAGAGAGAGAAACAAAGAAAATGCACATTCCTCTAGAGAGAGAAAGTGTGTGTGTATAAAATGACTAACCACCTCTTCCATAAGCTGGAAGATGCTTATATAGTTGTGTACAAAACCGACCAAAGGGCCTTTGTAGTAGGCTTACATGTTGGGTTTTATACCCGGCCCATTATCGAATGTTATACATTATGTGGAAAATAGAATGGGGGGTTGAATAGTTTACAGGTTCGTTTAGGTTTTAAAAACTTTGCTTACAAAATATGTAGAGTCGAGTTGTATGTTTAACCAATCCACAATATGAACAAACAATATATAACAATCTAAACTAAAGCTAAATAACAATGACAATTATATGAAGAGATAGGGAAAGGAACAATCAAACAAAGACACCAAGATTTATAGTGGTTCGACTACGAAGCTCTTCTTCGCCCTACTCCACTCCCCAAGTATCCTACTCGAGATTTCACTATGTCAACAAGCTCCCTTCAGGCGGAGAAAACCGTTTACACGTCGCTTATGTTATTTTCTGACACTAAGCTAAATGTCGAGTCCTAATCTTAGCTAGAACCAATCTACCACTTCACAATCAATACACAATCACTAGATCTACACTATCGGATTTACACACAATCCGAATCACACAAATACACAAGATAATTACAATAGAGATTTGGTACTTAGAAGAAAAGAGGAGAGATCACTAATCAACACTTTGTTTCTTGACGAATACGAGTGTTCTTCTCTTGCACTTGAATGAGAGAGAAGAGATGAGAAGAAGAGATTAGATCACTTGAAACAAGATCAAGAGATGTTAGTGATCAAGATATTTAGTAAGAGAAAGAAGGTTTTTAGAGAGAGAAAGAAGTGTGAGAAAATTCGTGCAAAGAGGTCTGATTTTCAGCAAGGGATGGAGCAGTATTTATAGGCAGGAAAATCCAACGGTAAATGGCGACGGTCTCGGCGGTCCCAGATATATAAGGGGGCTGCCAGGTAGACTTCGCTCCCTTTTTTGTCTTTTTTGTGGGGAAGGTTGTGTCTGGTATAGAAGCTTCCGTTTTGAGGGAAAAATTTGAATTTCAAATTTTAAGTTTTTAATAAAACTTTTCTTTTAATTAGAAAATATTTTGTATAATTAATTTTGTGAAAATATTCTGTAAAAATGTAATGGATAAGAGAAAAATATTTTCTTAATCACTAATCATGCTTAATGATTTGTTTGTTCATACCTTAAGTGATTACTAAACTTAGAAATGGAATTTTACGATTAATAATTTGTAAACGTTTAATTTTATCGTAAACGTTTTTACATTTTGTTATTATCAAAACGTTGAGAGGTCGAAAAATATAAATAACGTTTTTAGACAAACAATCTCCCCCTTTTTGATGATGACAAAATATAAACTCATTTTGTATAAAATTAATAGTTACACATTATTAATGAGTTTTGTTCCATTTCTCCCCCTTTTTGTAGAATTCAAAAAGGATGATCGTCGAGTAGTTGTAGAGAGAAAGAAATCGACGATATCAAGACTCCCTCTTAATGTATGCTCCCCCTTGTTTGGGGGCACCAAGGGATCGATCTTATGAAAATTGTTTGTTACAAGCAAGGTTAGAAATACAAGTGCAAGACAAATATCTTTTAAAGCAACACATTATATTTAAGTCACCCAAAGGAGAGTTTCATTCAACCATCAAGAAACTCATATAATAGCAACTGCAACTAATACATTCATGCAACATAAAGTAAAACTAGATCTAATACGAGCTAAGACAAATTCATACAATATTTGTATGAATCATTATAATAGATAATCATAAAGATATAATAAGACATAGATCTACACTAGTGAATTCTTAAAGGGTAGAAGATGCCATAATCAAAAGATGGGTTGTTTATTATTAGGTGAAATTAAGCTTTTGAGATTTCTCAATTATGGTAAGGAGGTTGTTATTGAGGATGGAAATTGAGTGGAAGGACCAATGATGAGAGATTTGATAGGATTAAGGTCATCTTTCAATGTATCGAATAGATTTCGGGTATCCAAGAAACAATGACAAAATTCCAAATGAAATTTTACTTGATCTAAAGAGGGTGGAAGGATATATGGTGAGGTAGGAGGTGAGGGATTTGTGGCTTTAATTGCTTGTTAGAGATTTGTGTCAAGCAGATTTGATAGGTGATGAATTTCATTGAGGTTTTGAGTTGATTTTTATGAAGGTGAAGAGTATGAGAGAGAGTTATTTGAGATAGGAGAGGTGGAAGTAGTCCTAGTTGGTGGAGGAGAAGGTATGACTTTGTCTCCAAGGTCCGAGAATGGCCCTTTGGTATTTTCGTGAGTAGTCAAGAGGGGATTTACTAGAGAATGACATTGAGAAATTGAGAAGAAGTGAAGAATTTAGAAGTAAAGATGTGATTGAGATGAAGAAGAATGATGATATTATATAGGAGGATTTTAGGAAAGGCATGGTTTTGGAGAATGAAGATTCTAGAAAGTGTTTTGTCTAGAAAGGAAAGAATGGCTGGACCTAAGGAGAATAGGGTCAAAGTTGCAGAAAAAGAGGGGACAGGAAAATTTTGTGGTTCCCTGATGGCGGTCCCGTAATCCTCAGACGTTCCCATATATATTAGGGGGCCACCCTTAATTTTTGGGGGCCGTTCTCTGGAGGTTTACGTAATTTTCCAAAAGTTAAATTGTTTTCAGAATAACTTAAGTAGGATGGAAGGATGATTGTGGCATTTCTATTTTTTCAAGAATCACATAATCTAGCTAAAAGAAAAGAGGGAAACTCATGCAATGGGGCTAAGTAGAAACATAGAAATGACATAAATGTCTATAAAGTGCCATATAGCAAGCATGAAATAATAGTGACAAAGGCAAGTTATATACATACTTGAATGACTGAGATAGAAGTTATTACATAGCAATAATAATAGTACGTATGTCTAGTAATAATACTTGATAGAAATATCTTTAATGGAATTCAAATCATTACTTGAAGCTTCTTCTGAGGATATGGAGATAATTGCTTGAAGATGCTGGGATGAACCCAAGGTTTCATGGATGGCCAATATGATATAGATGAAGATTAATTTTGATGATGTGATCAAATAGACGATTTAGAATCATTCCATATGGCATAGGAGAATTTGGTTTATTTTTAATCTTTTTGACTCGTTTGGTTAGAAAGTAGGAAAAGTTAAAAGGGGTACTTGTTAGAATGCAATACATCATGTGACATGAAGAAGAAAGAAGAAATGGTGAGTCATTTTGTGTGCCAAAGGCATTCTCTTGAATGATTTCATTCCAAGATCTCATGTCATGACGAAGCTCTTCCTTGAGGATTTTATTTGGAAAAATGGTTTGTCCGGTTGTTGTGATTGATTGAATAATTTCATTTGGTGTTAGAATGTGTGTTTGATACGGTGTGTTTGACTCTTGATTAGTTTTCAAAGAGTCGAGAGATGATTCTTCAGAGTAAGAACATTCTTCTTTACATGGAATGGAGAGAATCAAGGCAAATGACTCGAGTGAAAATTTAAATGTTCTTTTTAATGCCCAGAATGTTAAAAAGACATTTTGATCATCATCTTTGGTGATTTCTATTGAGGAGTAGAATTCAAGTAGAAATCTTGGACATATTCCTTCATAAAGTTCATATATATTCAAAAGTTTGATAATTTGAAAAAGGTTTTGAATATTATCATATTTAGTAGATTCAGGAGATACAAGACAACCTTCATGAATTGACCAACATTCTAGGTTTCGAATGATAGGTTTTAAGATAATAGGAATATAGTTTTCATTTGAGATTATTGGAACATATGATTTAGTGTACCGTAATTCATCTTCCAAAGTCATTTCACCTAGAATCGAAAAAGATAATTTTAGTGAGGTTCCTTTATTTAAAGAGAGGTCTAGTGTGTGCCTAAATGTAACAAATGTGGAGTGACGATTAACTCGACCTAGAGATAAAATCCTAAGAGTTAATCCAAACGCTCCTTAATTTGATTTTGCTCATCCAAACAAGTCGGAAAAAAAATACATATGAATTATGTATCTCAAAATTTATTCATGAGATCATTATGCATGTGTTTGAAAACGTTTTTAAGTTGTATTGACAATGAATAACCATAATTTCATTATGTTCCTAACGTGAGTAATTTTGAAAATAAAATTGAGGTTTTGGTTCGAAATCAATTTTTCAATAAATTCACTAATGTATGCAAATCCTATGTCTACGAAAATCATATTAGTTATACATTGTATCCTAGTGGTCTTAATTGTACAATACTGAAAGAAAAATAAAAAAAATCCCCAATTTCAATTTTTGGTGTTCATCATGAACCCTAGACTCAAATTGAAAGAAAATAGATGAAATGACTTACAATTGATGATCTTTAAGATGTTGTGAGTGATTATATGTATTGATTTGATCTTCAATTATAGTTTTAGTGGTTGATTTTGAGTTTTTGGGTGTCTTTGTTCGTTTTCGTCACTTGCAGCAGGTAAAGGGTGTGTTTGGTTTTGTGAATTGAAAATTTTGATTAAGTGTAAAATATAGGAGTCTGCTGTTGGCGGTCCCATAACGTCTGGCGGTCCCAAATATATTGGGGGGCCGCCTATGGTATGGGGGCCGCCCTCAGTGAAGGGTTTTGGACTCAGTTTTTGACGAAAATTTTACGAAGAGGAGTGACATTTTAATTTGCATTTCGCGAATTAAAAATGCTTAAAGTACTTCGGATGAAGTATTCAAGTTGTCACGACACGGAATGGAACACGGACTAGAATTGAGACAGAAGAAGGAGAAGCGGACTAATATGATTTATGGAATGTGTTCCATCATTCCTAAACCAAGACGTAGATAGTTAAACGATTCACGTTTAAGGGGTTTCGTAAGAATGTCGGCGATGTTGTCGACGGACGGCACTTTTTCGATTGAGATATGTCCTTTCTGGACATTATCACGAGAAAAGTGGTGACGAATTTTGATGTGTTTGGTTCGATAATGTTGCACTGTGTTTTTGCTAAGGTCAATCGCGCCTTTATTGTCGCACATGATCGGGATGTCGTCGAGTCGTACGTCGTAGTCGATAAGAGCTTGTTTCATCCATAGTGCTTGTTGACATGCCTTTCCGGCGCTTACGTATTCGGCTTCGGTAGTGGATATAGCAAGAGCGGTTTGTTTCTTCGAGAACCAAGATGTCAAACAACATCCCACGAATGTACAAATACCGCTAGTGCTCTTTCGATCCACATAATCTCCTGCATGATCAGAGTCGGCATATACTATAGTTTCTACGTCGGTCCCCTTAGGATACTATAATCCTAAGTGCGTAATGCCTTTAATGTATCAGAATATACGTTTAACCGCTTCAAGGTAAGAGGTTTTAGGAGCCTCTTAAAAGCGGGCACAAAGGCATACACTAAACATGATATCGGGCCTACTTGCCGTTAGGTATAATAAACTACCTATCATGCCTCGATACTTGGTACTATCTACCGACTCACACTCTTCATCTTTCGTGAGTTTGGTATCAGAGGACATGGGGGTTTTCATTGGTTTAGATTCTTCTAAGCCAAATTTCTTAAGCATTTCTTTAATATATTTAGATTGATTAAAGAAAATACCATCTTCCATTTGTTTTATTTGTAGTCCAAGGAAGAAGTTAAGTTCACCCATCATGCTCATCTCGAACTTGTCATGCATGATTTTGGCAAATTCATCACACATGTCTTGACAAGTCAAACCGAATATAATGTCATCGACATATATTTGAACGATGATGAGGTTTGAACTTTTCTTCTTAGTAAAAAGAGTGTTATCTACCATTCCCATTTTATATTCATGTTTAATAAGAAAAGCTTTTAATCTATCATACCAAGCTTTGGGTGCTTGTTTAAGACCATATAAAGCTTTCTTTAGTTTATAAACATGATCCGGTTTTTCAAAGTCAATGAATCCTGGAGGTTGTGCCACGTATACCTCCTCATTGATAAAACCATTCAGGAATGCACTTTTTACATCCATTTGGAATAGCTTAAAATCTAAAGCACAAGCATAAGCTAATAGTATCCTAATTGACTCAAGTCTAGCAACTGGGGCATAAGTTTCATCATAATCGATGCCCTCTTGTTGATTATAGCCTTGAGCAACTAACCTAGCCTTATTTCGAGAAACAATACCGTTCTCGTCTAACTTATTTCTAAACACCCACTTAGTTCCTATAATTGTCATATTCCTAGGTTGTGGAACTAACTCCCAAACGTCGTTAGCAATGAATTGATTTAATTCTTCTTGCATAGCGACTATCCAACTATCATCCGTTAAGGCTTCATTCACATTATTTGGTTCTATAGTTGATATAAAACAAAAGAAGTTACTTTGGTTTTGGGCTTGTGATCTAAGAGTTCTTTGGTTAAGGTTTCCTATGACATTTTCTAATGGATGGTTCTTAGACTCTTTAATATTGACTATTTCGTCAATCTCTAAAGTTTCATCCACAATGTCACTTTCTAGGTTTTTCTTTTTGGGGACCTTAATTGCTTCTTCTTCATCTAAGTCATCATCCACCAAGGGTGATGTTTTAAATGATGGAGGAGTTTCATCAAATGTCACGTTAAGTGATTCTTCGACTTTCCTACTATGTTTGTTTAGGATGATGTAGACTTTACTATTTTGAGAATAACCTAAAAAGATACTTTCGTATGACTTTGGGTCAAACTTTGTAAGGTAGTCTTTAGTGTTTAGAATGAAGCACTTGCTTCCAAACACTCTAAAGTAATCTAATGTAGGTTTCCTACCTCTTAAGAGTTCGTAGGGTGTTTTTTCTAAGATGGCTCTAATTAGGATTCAGTTAAGAATGTATGTTGAAATGTCTACTGCATTACACCAAAACTTTTGTGGTAATGATTGCTCATTCAACATAGTCCTACTCATTTCTTGAAGTGTCCTATTTTTCCTTTCAACTACGCCATTTGATTGAGGAGTGCGTGGAGCTGAGAAGTTGTTGGGATTCTTGATTTGATGAGACAAAGTGAATAAAAGAATGAAACAAGATGGAAACAAGAAGGACCAAAATTTTCATCATGAAGTTCTACAAGATGTAGAAGAAAATAAAGATTTGGTCAAAATAAGATAAGAATGAATATTAATGAGAAGATAATTAATTGATTCTCTCATTAATATATTAATTAGTTTCCTTGTAAGCCTAGGACTCCTTATGCTATAAAAGGAGGTCCAGGCATTTAGAAAATAGGTATCATAGAAAACTAGAGCTCTCCCAATGAGAGTCTAGATAGTTAGATAGCAAGTCGACTGATGAGAGTCGAATAGTACACCATAGTTAGTTGGTGTAGCCCCAAATTATAGTTGGGGTAATAGGGAAATCGTTCAATAAAGAAAACCTTGTGATAACATTGATTGTGTTCTTATAATTCCGTTGTGCATATTCAATCATTATTATTGTTCATCCTAGATATATATAAGATCTAATCAATCTTGAGCTATAAACGATCTTCACAATTGGTATCAGAGCAGGTTGCTCTTGATATCTAGGATTGTACAAGGTTTGTGTATCAAATTTGTGAAGAAAAAGAAGGTACAGTTTTGTTTCTTTTTCGGTAATTCATTTAAATCGGTGAAACTGGGGTTTATTAAGAAACCCTAATTCGGTAAAAAAAAGCAATGGTTTTCATGGGTTCTGATCTTGTTGGGTTTCGTTGGTATTAAAGATTGTTGTATGGGTTTCTTGTACATTCACATATTAATGCTTACATTCTGTTATTATACTCGATTATTAAACAATCTTACAAACCCTAAACGATCTCAAAAACCCTAAAGATCAATTTTCTCTTCAACTGATCATCATGTGTTTCGATTGTGATTCTGAAGTTGATGGTCGTGTTTATGGAAAAGAACGAAAACCCTAATTCAAGATGTAACAGCAGGTTCATGAAGATAGGCTTTATGGGTGTTAAACAAGTAAGACTACAGCTGGTAAATGCGATGTTCATTCATGTGTATATATTTGGAAAAGATACACAATTGGTTGGAAACGATACAGTAGGTTTTACTTTTAAATTTGATACTCGAATATCATTGGATGTTCTTCACGTAAAGCTGCTGGTGATAGACATGAATTCATAAAAAGGTTACGGCTGCTATTGATTCATGGGCTATTATGAAGATGCTGGGCTTCTATGTTAAAACAACAGTATTATGTTTATTAAAGGTTAGTATTGTTCTGTGTTAATATTGTTGGTCAAGCAATACTATATGTTAATACTGTTTAAGCATGTAGATACAGTTAGTACTGTTAGGCTTTTAGTGAATATGTAAACAGTTACTATTGGTTCATTGCTACTTGGGCCTATAAAGAAAAGGATTTATTAAACTATTCAAGCAAAGTAGAATTGTGCTATCAAGTATTTGTGTTAATGGTTCAAGAACAGGAAGTCTTAATATTGTTCGAATAAGAAGTTTTAGCATGCATGATATTGCTAGTGTTCGCACAAGGGTCATGGCAGATATATATATTGTTCGAGTACATGAATTTTAGTACTGCCAAAGGAACAATAATACTGCTGGCTATAACTGTTTTGAGTATGTTTGGGATTATAAGGATTAATAGAGTATAAAAGAATATTGGTGTTACTGTTTGTATACAGGAAGGTTTATACAGTTGTTTGAGCATGTGGTGTTCAAATAATTTTAATGTTGCTCAAAAACAAACTGCTCTTGGATGTAAGTTAATATTGTTCATGCTTTTCATGTTAACACTGCCAAGGAGAGTTTGTACTGTTAGTTGTATCTGAGAATATGTTTGTACTGCCAGAGTTATCCGATAAAGCAGTTTGTACTGCTAGCTTGGTACGATATCGAATAGTACACGTCGTTTGGTTTTCGGATGGATTTGGATCTTGGACAGAACTATTTTTCAAATAGTTTATTCTTATTGATTTTATGGCTCATTTTGGAGATTTTTTGAAGATGTGATTACGAAGACAATTAAATATTGCTTATTTCATGTTGTAGTTGGGTTTCACAGGTGCGTGTCTTATCATATCTTAAAGTATAGTTTTGCAGGCTATGACTTTAAAGATAACTTGTTAGTGCTTACAATGGTGTGACGAAGACTTGTCAAAATCTAGCAAAAGTGTGTGATTTTTCTTATAGGTGCTCAATGCTCACATTTGCTATCACTTAGTATGTGTCTCATAGAAGATGAGGTTTTTGTCAAGAGGTTGCGGTCTACTTATATTTCACAGATTTATTTATAAGTTCGACGTCATGTGGATAGTGCAAGACATAAGACACAAGTTTGGGAGATTCTACTTCTTCATCAAATTCGTTATACTTTATTTTCTTCATCAGTGATCACTACATAGAGCCTACAGAGTTTGAGATTCAAGAGATGGTAAACATATGGGTTTCAGGGGAAGCTTATTGATTAAATGTTTAACCATCTACATGCACCACTTGAGGGGAAGTGTTTCGTTACTACTGCTAGTCATTTATTACTACTGCTAGTTTATATTTCTACTGCTCAAAGTCATTTTTTGTATTATGCTTCATGGCGGGTATTTTGAGTATTGGAAGGTTGGATTAGTAGTTGTGGTATATGGTTTGTAGCTGTTATGATCCAAGTTGCATTTCTACAGAAGACCCCTATTGGATGATTACAAAAAGGGGAAGAAGACTACAGAGATATGATTTGCAGCTTATTATGTGTGGTGACATGTCAAGGATTCTAATTCTTATCTTAAGTCAAGGGGAAGCATTGAAGATTTTGTTTCATTCAGGGAGATGATTACATCTCAACTTCAGGGGAAGCTTTGGCTTTATGATGAAGTTCGTACGAGACTTTGTTTGTTTTGTCATCATCAAATAGGGGAAGATTGTTGGGATTCTTGATTTGATGAGACAAAATGAATAAAAGAATGAAACAAAAGGATCAAAGTCGTCATTATAAAACTCTACAAGCTGGTGGAGAAATATGAAGATTTGGTCAAATATTCTACAGGATAATTAGGAAACATATTAATGTGGTTTAATGTAATTTAAATAGTTTCCTTATCTATTGATTTACTTCCTTTGTAAGTCATGATCTCTCCCTATATAAAGAGATCATAGACATAGGTTTTAGATATCCATCCATAGAAACATCGACTGATGAGAGTCGAGTAGTAAAGGTGTGTGTGTGTACACCGTAGTTAGTTATCTAGATAGTTACATAGCATAGTCGACTGATTAAAGTCGAATAGTACACCATAGTTAGTTGGTGTAGCCCCAAATTATAGTTGGGGTAATAGGGAAACGTTCAATAAAGAAAACCTTGTGATAACTTTGATTGTGTTCTTTATTATTCCGCTGCGTGTTATCAATCATTATTATTGTTCATCCTAGATATATATAAGATCTAATCAATCTTGAGCTATAAACGATCTTCACAGAAGTTATGTGTAATACCATTGGCATTACAAATCTCTTCAAATTGCACCTCATTATCAAATTCCCTACCGCGGTCAGTTCTTACTAACACTATTGTACATCCTAATTGGTTTTGAATCTTCTTACTAAATATTTAGAATTGATCAAAAGCTTCAGTTTTGTCCTTAAGGAATATAGTCCAAGTATACCTAGAGTATTCATCTACTATGACTAAGGTGTTGGTTTCCTCCGTAACTCTGTACGGCAGATGGACCGAAGAGATCCATATGAAGGAGTTCTAAGCATCTAGTCGTTGAGACTATATTCTTAGCCTTATGACTAGAATGAGCTTGCTTTCCAATTTTGCAAACATCACAGAAGTGTTGATCAAACTTAATGGTATGTGCGTAAATACACATACCTTTTACTTAATAAAACGACCCCAAATGACCAAAAATGGACATAAAATGCCAAATATATGCTTGTTTTATGTTATTTACTGTGCAGGTATCGGATATTTTAACTAAAGGACAAAAACGAAGCCAAAACCGAGAAAACCAAGCATGAGAATAGAAAGAGCGTGAAAAGTCAAAGTCAAAGTCAACCAAAAAGTCAACCACGACAAAATCAAAAGTCAAAGTCAAAGCCAAAACCGAAGAAATACTTAATGGACCAACCCGCACCTATCTAATAGGCCAGGGCAGCCCATTAAGCATTTATATGAAGACTACATAAGCTTAATGTTTAAAAAAAAGCCCAAATCAATGAAACTAGCCCAAAGCCTAAACTACCATTAACACATAACAGCCCTACACTACAACTGTTAAAATCTTTTCACAACAGGTCCTTAACTATTACATCGTTAGTCCTTCCATTAGTCCTTAAGGACTAACGATGTCAGTCCTTATCCAAAACAGGCTAACGCCCATTAAACCTTTTAACCCCCAGTCAACCCTAACTTTACTCGGTCAAACAACATTATAAAACACCCTTCACCCTAATAACCCGCCAAAAACCCCTCCTCCACTGTTCATCATCTTCATCCCTAATCACCCTTTTAACCCTAATCACCCCACTCCATTTTAATCCTTTTTTCCCACCATAAATTTAACACCCATTGCCAACTCACACCCCAGACAAACAAATATAAAAAAATCCCCAAAACCCATTCCCGCCTGTTCCCAGGCCACTCTCACTATACCCATTTCCCCAAAACCTTTGCACCCCATGACAAAACTATCCCCTTCCTACTAAACCCCAGTTCACAGACAGGATTTCCACCTTGGCAATCCTCTTAAACACCATTGGCTACAAGAGAATAAGACAAAAAAATTGAAGGGTTGAGATCATCCCCTTGGAGAGCACTCAAGATGGACGGCTTTGATGAACTTTGGGACTTACTCACACAACAAGCACACCTCCTGGATCACTCACAGAAGAAGCACAAAGAGAAGCCCCAAGATTTTGAAGACTTTAGTATAAATAGGACCTTGTAAGCCTTTGAAGGCATCTAGTTTTCTTTTCAGCTTATATTTAAGTCTTTTTAAGCTTATTGTACTGTTTTTTTAAGCCTTGTACTGTTTTATTAAGTTTAATGAAAATTGAGTTTTTATGTTAAAATCTTGTTTTTTATGATTAATGCACTTTATGTCTTAAAAACGTTTTATAAGCTCACAAAAGCTCTTTTATATTTCACTTAAGCTGTTTACTTAAACATTATAAGCTTGTCCATAGCTTATAGTGTCTTAAGTCCTTTTTCACTTAAAATTACTCAAAAATCTGTCAAAAGCAATGGAGCATGGTTTATTATGGATGGCTATGGTTTAAAGCTTCATGGGAAGCATTAGGACTGGTTTTGGGGTGTTAAGTTCTTAACCAAAAGCTAAGGACCACCTGTGAGTTCTTAATTTCCATTTTTAGCATTTTACTGTTCATTTGCTTATTTATGCTTATTATCTGCTTATTTACTGTTTATTTCTGCTTATTTATGTTTGTTAATGCTTATTGTTACTTGCTTGTTGATTAAGTCTAATTTGTCTAAAGTTTTCATTATAACTGTCACTTTTTAGTTTAAACTGCTTATTCTTGTTGGCTTATTTTAAGTGCTTATTCTTGAGTTTTAATTGCTTACTTGTCTTTAATTTACCTTATGCTTAATGTGTTTATGCTTTTCATAAGTTTTCAAAGTCTGTCTTAAGCTCAAAATAGTTTTCATTAATTTAAAGGGGTGTTTGGGTTAAGTAGGCAAAGTGGGTCCAAATCAGTTTTAAAACTGTTTGGGTCACTAAGCCAACTTGAACTAGCCTTTTTAAGTTGTTTTAGCTGTTTTAAATGTTTTTAAAGTTTGAAAGTGAGTTTTTAGGTTTTGTCTAATAGGTGTTTAAACCTGTGGTGTTAAAACAGATTTTAATAGCTTATTTGATAAGTCATTTGAAAACCGCTTTTAAGCATTGGTTTGGTGTTGTTTTAATTTTGAAAATGTAGTAGATAAGTATTGGTCAAAATTACTTTTGATTTGTAAAAGTTACCCATTTTCTGTCAAGTGCATCTTCATTTTTTTAGTTTTCAAAAAGCCCACTTTTCAATCTTACTTTTAGTTAAGTTAAAGTTAGATTTAGGTTTTGAATTTGTTTGCATAAGTAGCTTGTAGTATGTAGTTAATCTATTTCAGCTTATTTTGTGATTTGAACTCCTTTTACTAGCTTATTTTGAGGTTGCAAAAAGCCAAGTTGTCTTTTAAAGAAAACCAAAAAGAGTGCATTTTGAGTAATCAGCCTTTTTCATCAAGCTTTTTCATGGCTTATTTGTATTTCAAACTCCTTTTTAATTGATGATTATTGTAGCTTATAGGATAAGCTTGAGCTGCATATAAGTCATTAAGCCATAAGGATCCATTTACTAGCTTAAAAATAAGCTAGAAAGTACCCCTTTGGCTGTTTGGTTAATAGGTTTTGACCAAAGTTGCTATTTGATTTTCTGAGCATGTAGCTTATTGGAATTGCTTGATTTATGTTTAGTCCTGCTTATTAGGTTAGATTTAGGACCTTTTAGCTTAAATTAGTTAAGGTTAGAGCTTATTTAATCTTTTTAGCAATTTCAGTTTAGGGATTTAAGTTTAAAGCCTTTAAGTGAATCTGTCTTTTAGGCTTGTTAGCTTATTTGTTTTTACTTAATTTTTTATCCTTAGTGTTATTTAGGAGTAGGTGTTAAGCTGTCATAAGCTCATTTGCTTTTTGTTAGCTTATTTGGTTGTAAAAAAGCTAAACAGTTTCCCTTTGGTCTTAGTGTTTAAAAAAGCCTTTCTGTCACTTAATCTAGCTTATATTTGGCTTATTTTAAGTTTTATAAAAAGATTCTTATCAACTTGTAGTATCTTTCATAATTTTCCCGAAGTTTTATAAAATTGTTTGCTATTTTTTATGAATTTTTTAGATTAAATCAGTTTTTAATTCATAATAAAAAATATAAAAGTCAAAAAAATATAATTCTTTTTTTAAAAATTTTCTTTTATCATTTAGGATTGTTAAAAATTAAATTTGCATTTTTAGGGTTAAATTTGTAGAATTTAGATTTTTAAAGAACGAGATTTGAATCTCGTTATCGTTTTTAGTATTTTAGCCTTAATTACTTTCGTTTTTAGTTTGCCTTTACTTGTTTTTGCATATTATTAGTAGAAATAGAATCCAAATCAATCATTAACCATTCAAACTCGCGATCACGAACTTAAACTCGATTCTCCATTCACGCCTCGTCGGGACACGACCCGAGAAGGTTTTTTGGGATTTTGCTTTGGGTAAAAGTAATTATCCTTTTAAAAAGCCTCTTGGAATATTTATTATTGATTGATTATTTTAATTATCCTCTTATTATTATATATTTGTATTTATTATATATATATTATATAGTAAAAGGTGATTAATTTTATACGAGTCACTTAAGCTTAGGTAAGTTTCTAACTAATTCCTTAGATGCTAACGATTGAATGAGACGCATATTTGCGTGACCTAATCTCCTATGCCACAACGTGGAGTTTTCATCAATCGTTGCTAGACAAATTTTGTCATTAGGCTCATTTCCTAATTTCATCACATATAAGTCTTTCTTCCTAATACCTCTACCTATGACCTTACCATCATTAGTGATTTCACTATCATGTTCAGAGAAAGTTACTATACACTTATTATCATATATTTGTCCTATACTTAACAAGTTAAATCTTAAGTTATCTACATGCTCTACATTATCTATTTTGAGAGAGTCATTTGAAATCATACCTTTGCCAATAATGTTACCTCGAAGATTGCTACCAAAAATGACATTACCTCTGTTGTATGCCTTGTAGCTTGAGAAGAGCTTTCGGTTACCCGTCAAGTGTTTGGAGCATCCGCTATCCTTTATCCACTCATCGGGTTCCAAGTCGACTCCAAGGCATATCTATTTATATAAGGCAACACCTCAAACATTTGGTCCCCAATATCTCATGGGTCTAAAGTTGTTAGTGCTAAACATCCCTTGCATTTGATGCAATTGGTTGGGATGTGGAAATGGAAGACACATTTCCCATGGCATGTAACCTTGTCGTGGGAAGTTGTTCCAAGTTGCAGGAAAACCACGTGGTTGATTTTGTCGACCAATGTTTCTTTTTGGTTGAGGTGTTTTAGGACGATGATAATTATTTATGACTCTTCTAGGTGGTGGAGTTTTTTTATGTAAAATTTGGTTTTGAGAATCCAACTCTGGGTTTTGACAATGGCTTATATAATTGCTTAACTTCATTGTCACTAGCAACGGGAACTCTTACATTGTTTACTATTATGTTTTTTGGTCTAGGACCCAAAATAGATTTTTAAAAAGACACACTTTTCTCATATCCAGGTGTGATTCCTGGTGGCAGTCCCATATTTACTTTGGGGGCCGCCTGAACATTAAGGGGGTCGCCCATATTTATGGGACCTCCATCAGAAGGCGCCTTTTTCTGAGCTTTTATAAATTTTATTTCTTTAGTTCCACTAGATGATGCTTCAAATGAATTAAACCCTAAACCTAACTTTTCAACAGAGGGTTTTTGATTATTTAACATTTCATTTAAGCAATGTGTGCTCTTTTCAAACTTGGTTAGTTTAAGAGCTTCCTCTTTAAGCTTTTCATTTTCAATTTTAAGCATATGACATTTTACACATTCGAGATCAATTTCCTTGTTTTTTCTCGAGTGTAGACACTTTTTCTTTTAGAGTACTAATTTCCTTTTCTAGGCTATCTCTAGTGGCTTTTAGTCTTTTATTTTTAGTGGTTATCTTTAAACTCAATTTGCATA
>BQNB010058281.1:0-12120 GCA_026074375.1 Tanacetum coccineum
AGTATAAAATATTTAGTCTTGTAGGTCCTTCATCTTTTATATCTTTTGTCATATCAACTCAAAGTATAATTCCCAACAGATCTTCATGGTTACGACGTAACCATAAGGGGTGTTATGTCGTAACTCTATCTTGGGTAAGATTTCTTTCCAAATACATGTTTACGGCGTAACTAGATAGGGTGTTACGCCTTAAAGTTGTCCTTGATCTTCGTACTTGCTTAATATATGTTACGGTGTGACCATTTTTGGTGTAACACCGTAACATTCTTCAGATAATTACACTTTAAGCCCTTTTTCCTATGTTTCTTGTCATTTTCCTACATTTCACCTGAAAACTATAAAATGATAGAAAATATCTCATTTTCAAGTATTAGTGAAACATTTGCAGGTAATATAGGGGGTATTTTGTCACTAAAAAGTATTAAATATTTGATGTTATCAAATATCCCCCCACTTGACTTCTGCTTACCCTCAAGTAGAACTTGTTAGAATATATCATAAAAAGATTTCTCGAGAATCATTTTAAGAAATGAATCTATAAAACAATTATGCTAGGAAACATCAAAGCCGAACACCTCGCGAAATGGGGATAAAAAGTAACTCAACTCTCCATTAGTCTAAGTGTTTCATTTTTGGGGTGATCGCTCAATTGCACAATCATAGCATGTATTCTATCATAAGATTGGAAAGTACACAAATCTGCACCAGTTAGAATTAAGGTCTAAATAATTCTTGAAGGCAACAAGGGTAATATGGACCAACAGGCATTTGTTCCAATGGTATGGAGGTTTTACCCTCCTAGGCAAGGTCTCATGTTCGAGTCTTGTCTAGGGCGATAGGGGTTTTCTCCCGCGTGTGTAAAGGGAAGGGTGCCATTGCCTTCTGGGCTGGACCCAACCTGGTTGTGTGGGCTCGCTACGCCTTCTAGGCTAGGGGCCATGTAGCCACAAATTGCCGTTCCAAAAAAAACAAGGATAATATGGTTTTAAAGGGTGATCAAGGGTTTAGGATAGAAATGAGATACACAATTAATGGTTGTTAATATAAAAACACAAAACAAATAGTCTAAAGTAATCTAAGGTTGTCATAACTAGCTACTGTTCATCCATAGGTCCAAAAGTCTAAGTCTGAAAACCTAATCTTTAATAATGGGCTACTAGCTCCATTCTTCATAATTATTGAGATGTCTTGGTGTAATAATGGGCTACTAGATCCATTCTTCATAATTATTGAGATTTCTTGGTGCAATAATGAGCTACTAGCTCCATTTTTCATAATTACTTTAATTTTGCACGCATCTTATATCTTTAGCACATGGGTGGTTTTTAGTTGCACCCTCTTTTCTTTCTTTTTAAACATACAAATGTTACATGAGTTTATATCTTTTTATTATTGCCCCTGCAGTATTTGATATTATATGCACATCCCCCCACTTGAGATGAACAATGTCGAAAGTGATGATAAGGAGGGTTTTATAGATCATAACTGATTGGTCTTCTACGAATGCATAAAATTTTCGTTCACATTCCTCTGAACCATGGACTTTAGTAGCCAGAAATTTAAAAACAAAGATAACTATAGACTATAGGGTAGGTTAAGGCGAAATGGTGTAACGATACATATAACATTGGGTAAAAACTTAGATTGGTTTAACAAGGGTGATCTTGGAGTATCTTGCACTAACAATAAGTGCAACAAAAGGGTTTATCACATGAGGTCAACAAGTTAGTGTAACAAGTCGATAAACACACACATATAGGCTATTTTGGGTGATTTCCTAAGTGTCGCCTTCTTAAACTATCTATTCCTGCTAATCAATTAGGTCTCGAAATAATGTACAGGTCAAGTTCTAAAGTCTACAATACTACCGACACACTCAATATTTTGGTGGATTTTTGAATAATATGATGGAAACAGAATATTAGGCTTAAATCTCACCAAGTAATAATAAAGGGTAATGTGCATTCGGCAAATATTAATTCTAGTTATTTAAGAAAAAATTGTCAAAAAAATTTAAAATTGGCATAATTTTCAAAGAAAACTAGAAAATCGAAGGCAAAGACATACGTCAAGTATTAATTCTACTCCCATCCCCCCACTTGATTTGTACAATGTCCCTATTGTACATTAAGGAAATGAAATAAAAAGAAAAGAGTAGAATTAAGACAAAAAAACTCCCCGAGCATTGCTTTGAGATTTTGAAATTTGGCAGAAATGTTTTAGATTATCTCCGTCTTCCCGCAAGCTCTTTATCCCCTGTGATCACAAAAACAAACCAAAGCATAAAATCGTTCTACAAGAATTATGAAGTGTACAGGAAATACAAACCTAACTCACTTTCGTAGGAATCACAGTTGCATTTAGCATATGCAACAAGCCTTTTAAACCACTTGGTGGCCCAAGTGGACAAGTTTAGTCTCGTGAGGGCTTCCAGAGAACATACCCACAAAGTCCTTTTACGTATACAAGGTTTAGACATGTTTAAAACTTAAAATTTTAAGATTTCAGAGGGAGGTTACGGCGTAACTCCGGTGGTTATGTCGTAATCAAGTGGTAAAATTTTTAAGTTTTAAGGCGTTACGGCGTAACCATGAAATGGATTACGTCGTAACTACAGTGGTTATGACGTAAACTAAATTCGTTACGCCATAACTGCTGCAGATTCAGCAAGGTTACCACATGATTATGAGTCGAGCTGGTCTCGATAATTGCCTCCTAGCTTCTGGATTCTGCAAAACAAAGTAAGAAACATGCAAACCAACTGGTGCAAAAAGGAATTTCATTTAAATAAGGACGGGTTGTCTCCCGATAAGCACTTTTGTTTATTAACGAGTCTTTAAGTTAGACTCGTGCTCATTCTACGTCATCTCGTCTTCATAATTTTCAAAAACCTCATCCATGATATTGCTCCTTATAGTAGTGACATTGTTCCTTGTCCGAGGTAATTCTTCCATATTCGAAACTTTAAGTTTTGTGTAACCCTCTCCTGGTCCTAAACTATATCTAGTAATTTTTACTTGTTCAATTATGATTAGAAGCGGTTCTATGTATGGCATTCCTAAAAGCCTACATCGCCTTTTATTATATTCCTCCTCATCTAAATCAACGAACCCATCATATGACGTTGGTTCGAGATAATCAATTATCCCTTCAATGTCGTCTTCATCATCAGACGTCCCTTTGAACCATTCTTCATGTAAGTTATGCATGATCCTTTCTCATATTTCATTATTTCTACCATCCCCACATTGGTCGGGGTCATAAAAGTCATTGTTGTCATCGTAATCAACTCCGAATCACTTTCTCTAGTGTTCGGTGAGGATTTTCTTTTTCATTGTTTCATCTACTTCCCCATATTTAATTTTTAACCAATCATTTAAACTTAGATCATTCCATTCTATATTTATGCGGTCGTTATCGTTCTCACTTTCCCAATAACATCGAATTTTATTATTGCGTAAGCTTCCCCCATCACACTCTTTTTTAGATGGGTTGCATGATGCCCATACCTCTTGAATCCTATTATTTTGTCGGTAAATCAGGGTACACCAGTGTGGTTTTCTCTTTCCTAAAACGGGTTTAGTATTTTCTCCAATAGCTTCCTGGGCGGTTAAGCAACACTTATGAGCTATTTCGTCGTATGTTTCCTGAGTTACTACCTCATAGGTGAATAAATCAGTGTCTACCGCAAGGATGTGGCATGATTCACATGTATTAGTAATGTACGTGAATAAATCAGATTCTATGTTCATTAATTCATCCTCTTATGTTATCATGTTGCTTTTGATCATTAAAACCAATTCATTTCTAATATCAGGTCAATCCCTTTTCATTTTAAAAATAACTTTTTCGTTCCCAACTTCTAAAGAAATGGATTTTTTTAAGACATCAACTTTAGCGTGGGCAGTCGCGAGCAGGGGTCTTCCTAAAATGACAGGCATCCTAAAATCTTCCAGGACATCAAGTACAATAAAATCTACGGGTAAGATAAATTTATTAATTTTTATCATAAGGTTCCTAACAATCCCTTTTGGAATGCATTTAGAATTATCGGCCAGCTCTATGTTCATTTTGATTGTATCAAGCTTTCCTATACCTAGACGTTTGTACATAAAAAAGGCATGATGCTAATGCTTGCTCCTAAGTCTACTAAAGTGTTGTTAAAGTCTAACCTTCCAATTGAACAGGGTAGGATAAAGCTTCTAGGGTCTTTCTCCTTTGGGGGTAGTTGGTTAAGGAGAAGGGCTGAGCATCTACGATTCATTCTAACGTCTTTATTTTCCATGGTTAATGGCTTGTTGGTTACCAGGTCCTTCATATATATTTAGGATATTCGTCGGATTGCTTGATTTCCTTGAGGAAATGTCAAATTGACTTAATTTTCTTTAGGCTTTTTATGGTTTTATGGATTAATGCTTCTTCGGCATGCTGTTAGAGCCTTCTGGAAAAGGGAATTAGGGGAACGTACGGTTCTATATAGTGGGTTGTTGTTTGTTTTGGGGAGGTTTGTTTTAAACCTTCGTCAGGGATTGGTGTAATATTTTTGAATTCATCGTCATCTGAAAATCTGGAGTTAGCCGAAAAGTACTTGATTTCTTCAGGAGAGTAGTAGAATAATGTGTATAGAGGTGCTCCATCATCAGTGAAAATTGCCTTGCAATCCTTATTTTTATCTGTCTTAGTTACTGCTTCCTTGGCCAAAGTTGTCACCCTGGACTTTAGACCTTGGATGATTTCATCATGGTGGTTTTGGCTTTTTTCTAAGTTATGGCAAAAGGTTTTCAACCATTCGTCTTGTTTTGCTTGTCTTATAGAGGCTTCCTTGATGTATTTCTTAATTGTTTCGGATCACTCCAGCTTTTCGTACATTCGGTCGGGTTCTTTGAACCATCTCTTAGAGAATTCCTTTCCAGAGTTAGAGGGAATACTTGTATAAGGGTAGACTCATGAGCGTGATTATGCAGTGATTCAAGCCATTACTGATGTGTCAACAAACACTATCGGTTGGACCACCCGAGAAGGAAATCTTACGTAATTCCCTTAGAAGTTGTCCCTTGACTTCAAATGTTGAATTATCGAGATAGGTGAATCTTCTCCTAGTGTTGTTTAGGTCGAGAGCTAGGTATTGTTCCAATGTGAGGGTTTCAATATCTACATTTTCTGTATCTGTCTGGATGACACCAGATTGTATGAAAGAATTGATGTTGTGGATATGGGTGCGGTTTCTTGTTCGAAATTATATTTCCGGATTAGAAAACAGAGTAACCGTCCTGTTCTTTGCTTCTTCTTGTTCTCATTGAGGAATTTAAAAGTAAAAGCATTAGCTCCCTGGCAAAGGCGCCAAAAACTTGATGCGTATTTTTGTTTAAATATTAATTTATCAAGTTTTAAAATTTATTAAACTCGATTTACCTGACAAACGCACTATACGGAAGAGAATCGAATCGTGCAGAAAACTCGATCGTGTGTAGTATAGAATGGTAAATCTGAGGTCGTCCCAAGAGCTAAGTTGTAATTAGTTTTAATTTGAAATGTCACATTTAAAAAATGGTTTTTGGATTGATTTGAAATAAATAACAATAAAATTAATTACTGAAAATTAAAAGAGTTGGAGATATCAGGAGAGAAAACGTACTAACCTAGTTATTTCATTACTACTGTTATGAAAACGTTTTCCTGTGCAATGTTAAACTATGGTTTCATTAGTGGTTTCTAAGGTCCATAGACTTGAATAGGTATATTTAGTCTATCTTATACTTCTCGCGATTCTGACTCTGTCCAAATTGTATAGGAGGTAGGATATCCAGGTTGTAGTGATCAATTCCAACTATTCCCAAAACTTATCTAATAACCTATACAAATTATTAACCCTTTCTGAAAGAGTTCCTCTTCTTTTTAAGTATATTGAGTGATAAGTGTGGAGACCAGTTAGTTCCTACACTAGGGATGGAGTCATAGATCCTCCTTAGTACCCGATGGATCCCATATTGACATGATAATCTAATAATGGGGCAAGCAAGGTCCAAACCACTCGTACTACCAAAACCCATGGTTACACGATAGTCAAGGAATATCTAACGAAACCATAATCTAACTGGAAGCAAACATCATAACAATAGTAACTACATAACTAGGCAAGCACTTTAAGTGCTTAGCCGCTCATGGTAACGGAAACACAACAAGAAATAGAAGTAATCATAGATTAAAAACTCATAATTCTTACAGTATTCGTATTTGAACGATTAAATACAAAACGTAAATAAAGTGTGATCTCCCTTGGACTCCAGGTGGAATTCTTTGAAGGTTAGAAGCCTTTGTCGCCTCTCCAATTAGCTGTGGAGGAAGTGATGTCGGAATAGCGTGAATGAGGCCTCTATTTATAAGTATCAAACCTGTTATGGCGTAACTGATAAAAGTGTTACACTGTAACCTTCTTACACGGCATTCTATAAATAAGCAATTGTTGCGGCGTAACCAGATATTGCCTTACCCCGTAACCTTTAAATAATTTTCATACGTACGTGATCTTCATTCCATATTTGTAGATCTCCATGGTTACGACGTAACCATAAGGGGTGTTACGCCGTAACTCTATCTTTGGTAAGATTTCCTTCCAAATACATGTTTACGGCGTAACTAGATATGGTGTTACGCCGTAAAGTTGTCCTTGATCTTCGTACTTGCTTAATATATGTTACGGTGTAACCATTTCTGGTGTTACGCCGTAACATTCTTCGAATAATTACACTTTAAGCCCTTTTCCCTTGTTTCTTGTCACTTTCCTGCATTTCACCTGAAAACTATAAAATGATAGAAAATATCTCGTTTTCGAGTATTAGTGAAACATTTGTAGGTAATATAGGGGGTATTTTTCCACTAAAAAGTATTAAATATTTGATGTTATTAGATACCTTTGGAGGAGATCGATTGATGCTAAGTTGAACTTTGTAGAAGAACCTGTGGAAATCTTAGAGAGAGAGTTCAAGAAACTTAAGCGGAGTAGAATTGTCATCGTCAAGGTTCAATGGAATTCGAAACGAGGACCTGAGTTCACGTGGGAGCGTGAAGATCAAATGAAACTCAAGTACCCACGTCTTTTTAGCTCTATCACTAGTTGAATTTCGGGACGAAATTCTTTTTAAGGGGGTATAATGTAACCCTTGCACTTTTCTGAGATCTATATGTTCTAATTTGGTCCTTTGACTTTTTGACTTTTGTCATTTTCGTTAGAACAATTACCGTGTTGACGGTGGTGAATCTATATTGATCTTGGTTATCTTATTGTTTGTCGCTTGTGTTGATCCTTTTTAGAGGATTTTATTTATGATTCATCATGTTTCGGGAGGTTTGTCCGGTAAATAGCTTAAAATGCCTAATAACGAGTCCTGACACGTCCGTTAATGTTCAAAACGAATTTAGGAAGTTTAACTGTGAAATATGTCGTGTAAATATTCTAAATTCATGGAAAAGTATTTTTGAGGTCATTAAAAATACTAGAAAGCTTCGGGTAACATTTTAAAGTCGTGATCAATGAGTCTTGAGGGAACCCGACACAAAAAGAAGCAACTCGACCCTCCCTTGGATGCCATATCCGGTCGAACCCAAGAGGGGACAAGGGTGGCTAGTTTTTAGCTCTTGTGTCCCAACCCTTGGTACAAGTCTTTTGTCTTAATTCTTAACACACATTTCTCATTTTCAAACATCACACACACACTTCCTTTCTCCCTTGTGGCTTGCGTCCGATTTCATACGCACACAAACACTTATAATTTTTGCAACTTTGATCAAGAACATGAAGGTCTAGGTGTATTGGGTTGATTCTAGTAGACGGGGTATCATTTAAACAACGTTTGGGTTGTCGGATCATGTCTTAACTCGCTTTCAAAACCCTCTTTGTAAGTCGAATCTTTCACAAATATTATTGTACTTTTAGTTGTATATTGATTCATAGATGAATGTTGTACGGTGCGTTTTCTATAAAAAGTAAGCTTAAATTTTTGAAAGTAAATAAAGGGGTACTTGGTTCGGTTCGAATATGAGAAATAGGGAACAAGGGTTTATCATTTTTATGCCGTGGTTGTGATGGTTGAAAAACATTTAGATACTATATAGCTTATTTTCGGTCTAACTTAAAAATAAGCATATTCGGCTTATTTTAAGCTTAATAACTTTCGGTTGGAATAAGGGTATAAGGAAACTTGGTTTTGGTTATGTATCTATTGTGTCTTATTATTATAAGCGTATTTTGATAACTTATTTTGATATCTAAAAGAAATATGTAGCTTATTAGCTTATTAAAAATCTTAGTGAACTTATTTTGGCTTATGATGCTCACGACCCAATAAGGCCCAACAAGTTGTGGCTTATTGTGGACCTTATTGTGGTTCGGCTTATTTTTGTGGCTTTTGGTTATAGCTTATTATGTTATTTAAGGCATAACATAGCTTAACGGTTTGAAAATAAGCTACGAATAGCTTATTTTGGGCTTAAAGGGGTCACGACCCAATAAGACAAACCAAACCATGGCTTGGTCTTGGTCCGCGAGCCTTGGCTTACGTTGTGGTTTATTTTCCAAACTTATATTTATTAGTAAGTATGTTATAGGACCTAAATCGGATCTTAGAACTTAATAATAGCGTTTTGGATCTCTATTGGGCCTTAAGCGAAAACTAGTCGTTTTATACGTTTAAAACGGACTTTTAAAAGTAAAACATATTTATATAGGTATTAAAAGTCGTTTGAGGAAATACGCTTTGATAAACGTTGCGAGATATAGATTTTTGGCATTTTGTCGGAAAATGGTGAAATTGTGGAAAAGTGTTTGAAATTGAGGTATGAAACCTTGGAAAACGTTGTATAAACGAACGGGTCATGTCGAAATTTTGTAAAAATCCTATACTTAGATTTTTGCTCAAAAACTTACTTTTGCATCAAAATAATAAAATATTATTATTTTAATAAGTCGACTAAAGGACGAAAAATATATTTTATAATTATAAAATATGAAACTTCTTCAAGTCGTTAATCAAACTTTTTATCCGGTTGCCTATCCAAGTTGGTGCAAAGTAACACAAAACATGAAAGTTCGTTACATTGAGTGGAAAAAAAAAGTTCACGTACCAAGATGGAACAAAATCGAAAGTACGTTGCTATTGTACGGCTAAATCCCTATATTATACTAAGGTATGAACTAGAACATGTTATCTTTGAAACTAAGTCGTCAACCATCACACCACTGATAACGTTAAGGGTGACCGTACAACGCACATCTGACCTCTATGCATCAACCTTGAAAACACTTTTGAAACGTATATCTAAATTGAACATTAACTTGAATATGTCATGTCCGGAAGTTGTTGCATTTGCTTGTTTGATCTTGATCTTGCTACTTGTCACCTTTTGCTTTCGGTGAGTTCTCGTAGCCCTACTTTTTAACTCTTTTTCCGTTGGGGGAAAATGATACTCAAATATGTTTTGAACTTGTTTTCTTACTGTGCGAAACTTGATCTTTTTGGACAAAGCCATGTGACTATGACTGCTATATGAATGACATGAGATTTGGTAGAACTTACTGTGTGGATCTTACTGTGTGAAACTTACTGTGTGGATCTTACTGTGTGGAACTTACTGTGTGGATTATCTTTTATAGCATGTAGTTGCTATGTTGGAATCTAATCTTTTGCATGCATTCACTGTCATATTGCACAATTGTCCACTACTTAAAAACCATGGAACAGCAACTGGGTTGTAATCAAACCTACGAGCTCATCAACTTTATGTTGACCTTTTCGAGTATCATTTTCAGGTATTGTTAATGATCAATGAAGTCGTGTTACGAGCATTAGCAGACCTTAAGAGCATCCTGTATGGATCATATTTGGAGAGATCTTGCATTGAAACTTTATTTGAACTTAAGCATTCTGGGGATTGTTATCTTGAGACTAGTATCATCTCCTGTGTGGGAAATTTAGTTGCAAGCTTTGATACTATGTGATGTGTTCTTTGACGTATCTTCACTCAAGTTTTACTTGGGGGTCGGAGAATGTCACGACACTTTTATGAATGCATTTTAGTTTTTCTCTATCTTGTATCTTGTGTTGTGATAATCAATTCTCCGTCACACCTCGTGTTTCCGCCTAAGTCGGGGTGTGACACTTTACATTTTTACAAATGTAATAAAACCTTTTTATAAAAATAAAAATATACAAAATATTTTTATTAATTAAAGAAATGTTTTATTTATTTATATAAATTCAAAATCTGATTTTCCTCTCAAAACAGATAAAATTGGATCAGATAAACATTTCCCCACTAAAAGACAAAAAGAGGAGCGTCTGCCTAGGAACGGCCCCCTTATAGGTAGAACGGCCCTCAGATATATCTGTGACCGTGGGACCGTCTACAATAAACGTGCTCCTCTCTCTTGCCTATAAATACTGCACTATTCGCTGCAAGTTTCTCAACCTTTTTATTGCATATAGTTTTCTCCATACTTCTCTCGTCTCTACATCTCTCAAGTATTCCAAACCTTTGAATCACTAACTTGCCCTGTAATCCTTGTTCAGTGATTCATCTTTCTTTCTTCCCCACAGTGGCAAGAGAAGAACACTCTATGCGCCATGGGGGGTAGGGGTGGAAAGAAACGAAGTGTTGTAGATTAGTGATTTCTCTCCAATCTTCTTCTAGATTTGATTTCTTATATCATTCTTGTATAGTTATGTAGATCCGGATAGTGTATAAATACGGAAGTGTTGATTGTGTATCGGTTAGTATTTTAGGCCTTAAAATACATTAATGAACTGGTAGATTGGTTCTAGCTAAGATTAGGACTCGGCATTTAGCTTAGTGTCGGAAATTGGTATAAGCGGCGTGTAACGGTTTTCTCCGCCTAAAAGAAGCTTGTTGACATAGTGAAATCTCGAGTCGGATACTCGGGGAGTGGAGTAGGGCAAAGAAGAGCTTCATAGCCGAACCACTATAAATTCTTTTTTTTTTTCCCCCCCCCTTTCGGTTGTTTAAGTTTAGATTGTTCTAATCTCTATTCTCTTGAGTTTTCATTTATATCTCGTAATTACTATTTATATTGTGTTTGTATTGATTGTAGTTGGATATATTGTTTGTCCATATTGTTGGTTGATCTCACATAAACTCGAATCTAGGATTTTTATAAGCAAACTTTTAAAACACCAATTAACGGGTAAACTATTCAAACCCCCTTCTCAGTTTCCACAACAGTTATGATGGCTTTGGATAGGTAGATAGGATACTTGTTGGATAAACACTTTAAGATCAAAACATACCACTTTAGTTTGAAATATTTGTTGGATCAAAGGTTAACAACAACTTATCAAACTAAATGGTTACCTAAGCTTCTTGGTTTTGATTATGAAATTTTGTATAAAAAAGGAGCTGAGAATGGAGTTGCTGATTCACTATCTAGATGTTCTAATGAGTGCCATCAGAGTCACCAATGTTTCCAGTGATTTTCTTAAGAGAATTTAAGACAATTGGCAACAGAAGTTGATTCAAAATTACAAGCTGATCCAAATACTCATTCAAAATTTGTGTGGCAAGCCAATCAGTTGACAAGAAGGGGAAAGTTAGTTGATGGTGATGATCTACAACTTAAGGATTACCTTTTTACTTATGTTCATGCTACTTCCACAGGAGGACAATTTGAGGGCAGTGTCACTTTGAAAAAGTTGAGCTTTATGGTCTATTGGAAGGGCATGAGAAAATGGGTCAAAAATCAGATAAGGAGTTGTGATGTATGCCAAAGGAAATGTGAGTGCTTACCCAGGTTTTTTACAACTGCCACCCATCCCTCCTACTATTTTGTCTTCTGTTTCTATGGACTTCATAGAAGATCTACCCAATTCAATTCACAAGGCAAGACAGTTATCTTTGTTGTGGTTGATAGATTGAGTAAATATGCTCATTTTATGGCAGTACTACATCCTTTTACTGCTAGCAAGTTGCTCAAGTTTTTATGGACAATGTGTTTAAGCTTCATGGTATGCCTCACTCTAATATCAATGATAGAGATAAAGTTTTCCTTAGCCACTTTTGGAAATCCTTGCTTAAAGTACTCAAAAGTCAATTTGCAAATGTCAATTGCTT